>VXBO01007856.1:467478-549466 GCA_013400135.1 Rhinoptilus africanus | reverse complement strand
GTTTAGTGTCATCTGCAAACTTACTGAGGGTGCATTCGATCCCCTCGTCCAGATCGTTGATAAAGATATTAAACAGAACCGGCCCCAGCACCGATCCCTGGGGGACACCACTTGTGACCAGACACCAACTGGATTTAACTCCATTCCCCACCACTCCCTGGGCACGGCCATCCAGCCAGTTCTTTACCCAGCGAAGAGTACACCTGTCTAGGCCATGAGCAGCCAGTTTCTCCAGGAGAATGCCGTGGGAAAAGGTGTCAAAAGCTTTGCAAAAATGTGAACAAGTTTCTTTGTAGAATATCCCAACACCTATATATGTCATCGACACCTCTTCATTCTTCACTACTTTGGAAAATGGTACAGATATTATATGTCCTCAATGGCTACTCCTTACATAAACTAGGCAAAAACGACAAGGATAGAAAGCTCTAACAAAAGACAGGCAACTCTCTATTTTTTATGCCTTCTATTGACAAATTAGTTGAGACATTTAAAGCATAGCCTTGGTTTGATGCGTCCAGTCTCCTGAAAACTAACAAGTTCAAGGAATTAGACAGAAACTGCTTGATTTGGCTTTATGTCCAGACACAAATGCCATATGAAGAAAGCCATCCATGGGTGAACATGGAAATCTGCAGTCAGATAAAAATAAGGTGAAAAAAATAGTTCAATTCATCAGGTAGATGGAATGGCTGGAGAGACACATCCACCTCAAATCCAGCTTCCCCTTCCAGAAGCAGAAATGAACACTAGTCCTCTGTGGAAAGGAGAAGGGAAGTTGTCAGGATTTGTCTTTCCCCAGCTTTTTCCTGCCTTGAAAGCTTACTGGCTCCAACTCTGTCCTTTGAAAGAAACAGGAAATAGCTTGGGCTTATTCTGTTTTGACTTGACCAAGAATCCCCTGACAGGGAAATTTTCTCTGAAGGCTGCCTGTGTGCCTGGGGAGAGAGGTGGCTAGGCAGGTTGTACTACTGCTGTATGGCCAGAGGTGGAAAGATATTTTGCTTTCAGAGTTGTTGAAGACTTGTTTCTTACTAGCCGCATGCCCTTGAAAGAGAGAACCACAGGTCAGAATTTCAAAGGGAAGGAAAAAACCCAGCACATTTCCCACAAGTAAAAGCTTTACATAGCCAAAAATGTAGCCTTAGCCTCCTAGTTGACAATCTGATAAAAATCCCGGACCACTTCATCAAAAGCATTTTTTTCTGAAACTGAGAACTGTACTGGCAAAGTTTGCATGAACAATTTTTTTTTCTTTAAATCTAATCTTTTTACCTCGAAACACTACCACAGACTGCATCCCCACCCATGCTGGAAACATAAGGTCAGAGGTTATCTGCACAGACTAGGGAATCTAGTCCTATCGCAACTCAAAGCAAGCAAACTTCAAGTAAAGTTTTACAAGGTGTTTGATGGACTGGATCCCCCACACCCCTTTAAACTATTAGCATTGTTCGGGTCCACTTCTGGCTCAGTCCCTTTATTTGGATGGTCTTCTTTCTGTTTTACTATCCCAACAAACCTGCCTCAGCACTGGCTTAGGGAAGTACATCTGACACCGCGGGAGCAGAAGGAAACACTGAGAATACAATGCTACCGCTGAATCCATCCTGAGTCACACCTGCCGAACCTCCCTGCGCTCCTTACAGTAAGTCTGTACACCTCCATTTCTGTAAAGTGCTGTTCTGAAATGATGAGCAGCTGCTGCAGTGAATGACGTGGACCAGGTACCATAGCGAATGCCAATACATACTCCACTAAATATGGTTGCTTCAACACCAAAAAAAAAGGTGCTCGATTCTGGGGGTCCAGAATACCCACAGCTCCCATCTGCCAAGACTGATTAGCTCTCAGTGGAAGAGATCAAGTCTCGCTAGGTACCTGCCTATTGTTTGGGATAAATGGGATGCCTAAAAGCTACAAAAATACAGGAAAAACTTTTGAAATATTGCTCTAAGTATCAAGATTTTTTCTTTTTAAATTGCGAAAATATTTTTGAACTGGAGTCTGCAACAGCTCTGTCACTTAGGGAAAAATTCCTACATAAGCATACTCAAAGTGCGTCAGTCTCCTGGTGAGGGACTGGAAGTCTTTGTGGCTATCCACATACTTATTCTGATCTGCTCCATGCCTCCAAGTCTACTTTCTTCTTAGAGTGGTAGTCTCAGCAGCTCCTATCGATGGCAGTGCACAGGACCTTAGGGGTGATGCATGAAGAACAGGCAGAGGACACAGAGTAGAGCCCATCCATCCATCAGGACCAAGCAGCCAGATAAGGCAGCGAGTGGCTCCATCCTACCCCTATCATCTTGAGAAATGCTGCAACTTGTCTGAAAATCCCCTCAATGCTTCCTGCATGCTTAAAAGATACAGAGGGGAAAAAAAAATGAGACCGAGACTCTGGCTGAGGAGTGATAAGCTGGAAGCTCTGGATTCAGATACATGGTCTGCTCTGGGAGCAGCAGCTGTGGGTCAGTCTGTTCACCTCCGTGTGAGGTAATGTGAACCAGAGCGTTTAGAGAGAGGTAAACATAGCTGAGTGGTTCACCCAAGGTGATTTAATCGTCACTAACCTGATGCACAGACCTGCTCTGTAATCCCTATCTGATACATCAGCTTCCACCTCGGCATTTGCCAAGAGGTGATGACAGTATTTTATTTGTTCACAAGAGACATCCAAAAAATCTACTGCTGAAGGTTTTATGTTACCATTATTTAACTTCAGAGCTGATACCTCTCAATTCCAGCTGTTTGGTGACACCTTGTTTATATATTGGTTTTACTGCAAGTGCTAGTACTGCGATTCTCTGCCGTCCTCAGCCCAGCTATGGGTATTTTAACTGCAGACCCCTGGCTAGCAGCCCTGCCTCATGGCAAGAAATTCCTGGTGCCATTTTGATTACGACTTAACTGTCTCTTCTCCACAAAGTCTTCTAAAGCCTCCATTGCTGGCTCTTAAGTAAGCCAAAAGATGCAAACTTTAAGCAAAAAAAAAATAAAAAAAAAATTCCCCAAATACAAAACAAAAATTAAAAAAAGAAAAGATTTTGACTATTTCTTTGTGTGGGAAATAGACAGTTACACTTAACCACACACTCTCATGCCATCTGCTCGTATAAGGTCAGATAGATTAAGCAAAGTGAAGGACAGAAAGGTTTATTAGCAAATCTGATGTTGTGTTAGGATCTTAGATTTCACTCAATTACATCTTTACTGAGCGCCAAACTTCTTGAAGGAGTGTCTAGTGCTCATCCCTCCCCAAAGCCACCTGCCTTACAGTTATAAAACAATGTGGAGTCATACACATCACCGAGCAGTTTGCTGCTAAAAACACATGCCAAATTTTTCAGTTGATTTTAATCTGGCTTCAGAAAAACTGCCAGTGGCTCTCATGATATCTTTTCCCAGTAAATTAGAACAGGCTTCTCAAGAGATATTCCTGATACTTTGTTTTCATTTAAGTCAACCATCCAAGCCTCCTCTCAGGCTCCTTCAGAGAAATTAAATCTCATTTTTAAAAGAAACCTATCCTGGGCTACATAGATCTGTAGTTTGACCAAGTACAGATGCTCCTATTTATTTATTTATTAAAGTAAATAACGTGCCGAAAGTCACAGCTTTTAGCAGTGCTTCACTGCGCTAACTAGGTGTTTGCTGGAGGTCTCCCACCAGTGGGAAAGATGAAAATTCAGTGCTGCGCAAAAGCCCTGGAATAAACCAGCCATTTCTCTCTTCAAAGTTTGCGTCGTGCATGCAGCAGAAAGTGTGTCTACTTGTTCCTCTAAAAAACCCAACAGCTTGCCTGTAAAATTCACAAAGAGCATCCATTCCCAAATCCTAGTACCATTCAATTGCCTTCTGCTCACCTAAAACCCGTATTTCATTTCCAAATTGAACCGCACTTTCTAGTCTTAATGTTTGTTGACTGCTGCAATGCATCATTTGAATACATGCCATATTCCACCCCATAACATGCTCAATTTCACTGGTAGCTGAGAAAAACAGCCAGTCTGACATTATTCACTGGGGAATCCTTGTCAGAAAGTGGTGTACGGAAATAAAACCTTATCTTCTTTGGGTCTTGGGAGTGCTAATGAAGCAAAGCTTGGTACTGGGATCAGAAAGTACCTTGCAGGTTGTGGTCTCTGATGTGGTGAAGCTGAGGGGTGTCTTATCTGGGCCCCATCTGTCTGTTTATTCAAACAGCAAATGCTCAGCCTGTATCTTTTGACTCTTAGAAGAGCAGATACTTAGCTTTCTGGCAATAAAAAAAATTAAGGCTTTTTTGAGGGAGAAAAAGCAAAGGGAAGAGAATCAAAGGTGGAGGGGTGAGGAGAGGAGGAGATCTTTTGGACTGCGGGGCCAGAGTGCTCACAGTGTTGAGGAACAATGCATAGTCATGGCTCAGCCACCTCATTTTCATTCATGCCCACATATGTATTTAAATAGAGCAAGCCCCCCCGCCCCCGATTAAAAAAAACAACCAACCAAAATACACCCGCTGTTATTGCTTCTGCTCATGCCCTTTGCACAGTCTACCTCTAGGACTTACTCTTCAGGACATCCAAATACATTTAGATCATGTTTGGCATGTTTGAGCGAGAAAGTTTCCCCACCGCAAACTGGCTTTTCAATAGTGAGTGCAATCAGAGTCAATCAGCCCGATGTAGCACTAGCGGCAGGTAGGAGTCCAACAAAGGCAACGAAATTGAGTCCACTTATCGCGGTGGTGAATTTCATTCTGCGCATTCATCTCCATATCCCCTTCGACAGTACATTTTTATATGCTTACTCGAATAAATAAATAAATAGTACAGCTACTGACAAAGGGAGGGTAAAGGAGTTATCGCAAGATTTTCTCCTCTTAACATGCATGTATGCACGGCCTTTGTTTTGCCTTTCTAAGCCTAGCTCTCCCCACAACACAACAGAGACGTATTTCACTTTTCTCCACCTGAAAATATCAGAGAAGAATTATCAACAGCGAGAAAGTCCTCATCAGAAAATAATGGAAGTGACACCACGTGGAATGAGAAGTATGTGGCTAGTTTCCTCATCATACTTGAGGCATGAAAAAATCAGTCATTGCCAGAAGCTTTTGCAGTGAGACATGGCCGGAATTTCATATCACATCTTGATGGTCTTACTGCTGTTTCATTGCTCACCTGCTAGAAACAAAATACGTTGTTTGTACCTTGTACAGTGATACGTATACAATGCACATAAACCAATGTGTGTTTCTGTCTCAAGGTTTCTCATGAGTTAGTATTGTGTCACGTAAGACCCCAGAAAGTATCCCAATGCTCAGTTTTACTCTCACTACAGATCTGCAGGCTCCAGTCACCCTTCTGCGCCGTCAGTGTCAGCACTGGGAATGAGCATGAAAAATAGCACATTCCCTAGGAGGAAGTTAGGAAACCAAAGCCTCAACTTCCACCCATATGGACTCACTGAAGCTGCATTGCTGAGGTGAGGGTGAAGCGTAAATGAGTTTGAAGTCTGACTTTACTTGAAGCCTGAGGGATACAACCTCTTGCCACTACAGAAAGCTCTGTGGATGAAGAGGGAGATGGCTTTCAGGAAGGCTTTCAGGTCACTGCCACCTCCTGAGCCAAAGGAGAATTAATTCTGGCCAGCGCTGTGAGGAACATCAATGTCTGATACTGTCATGTAAAAAGCAAACCACACTAATGCTTCCTGTTCTTTAAGAACTAACCTTAGCTACTCCTAATACATCTCTGGGGTGCCAAAGAAAAAGGGTCTTTCGTTGTTCCCTACTGTGTAATAGCATCTCCCCAGCTGGGAAACAAACTTCCATGCAGACATTTTCTTCTTGCCCTCTTGCTCCCACATTTATCACCTCTTCCACTCCAAGCGCCTGGGCAGAGCACTCCCTGCTCACTCACTGCGTTCCTTAAAGACATTATATTCATACATACATAGACTACACAGAAGGGAAGGAGACAAAGTAGAGAATATCGTTTATTTCTAGAGAGATAAAAAGGAATAGTAATCGCCTTTAGCCAGCAGGGTATGTAATAGTTGACCTCCTGCATCCTGCCTTTGATTTTCTCCTCATCGCAATCATCTTTCGTTGGCTAATTCCCAGCATTTTTCCCTCAGGCTGGCGGGTTGGCATAGATGGTTAGCAGCTGCCAGTATTTCTCCTCCCTGTCAGCTACGAGCTACACTAATGTTAGATGCCTGGCTCAGTCCCACCCAGGGTGCCGCATGCCTTCGCTTTCCAACACACTCAGTTTTTGCCAGCCTTGAACCCGAACCGAGCTCCCGGCCTGCCTTTCTCCTTGCAAAGATTAACCGGGTGAGGGAGTTAACTCACATCAACTGAAGAAGCAGATGACAGATTTCACAGGGCTTAGACTTCATGGGGAAACGGCAGGTTTTGCAGCAGCCGTCGGGGAGCAGTAAAGCAGTAAGAACGCAGAGGAATGCAGCCCGTAGTGTGTGCTAACATCTACCTTGAACATCGCTCTCGTAATAGCAAAGAAAAGAGATGTGTGGATAGACAAGGAAAAAAGCTCCCCGAGCACATGCACCCTGCCATGGTTTCACCCCAGACGGCAGATAGAACCACACAGCCGCTCACTCACTCCCCCCAGTTCGGATGAGGGAGAGAATCGGAAGCGAGCAAAGAAAAACAAGGAATTCATTCACTGCTTCCCATGGGCAGGCAGGTGTTCAGCCACCTCCAGGGAAGCAGGGCTCCATCACGAGTAACAGTTACTCGGGAAGACAAAATGCCATCACTCCAAACGTTCCCCCCTTCCTTCTTCTCCCCTCTTCCTTCTTCTTTATACACCGAGCACGATGCCATATGGTATGGAATATCTCTTTGGTCAGTTGGGCTCAGCTCTCCCAGCTGTGTCTCCTCCCAGCTTCTTGTGCCCTCCCAGCCTACTTGCTGGTGGGGTGGTGTGGTGTGAAGAGCAGAAAAGGCTCTTCAGAACGTAGCGGCAACCAAAACCACCAGTGTGCTATCAACACTATTTCTCATCCCGAATCCAAAATGCTGCACTACACCAGCTGCTAGCAAAAAAGTTAACTCCATCCCAGATGAAACCAGGACACCCTCCCCTCTTCCTAAAAGAGATGCTGCTTCCCTTTGCCCCATGGAAGATTTGTACAGCACATACAACTCCGTTTAATCCTTTTGGAAGGCAGCATTTCCAGCAGACAGCTCATTGCAGTAAAAAAAGTCATCAGTAACCACTCTTTGAAACAGATTTAAGAAATTTGAGGATTACAGGCAAAACTAAGAAACATAATTTAGAAGAAAGTTGGTTTTATAACAGAAACGAGTGTATTGGACCAGTGCTAGAGAAACTTTGGTCTACTACTTCAGAAGACCCGCATTTAACTTCACCAGAGAGAAAGGCATTTGGTGCTCTCATGGCTGGAATGACTGGGGAAGGTTTTTTCAAATGTACACCCCAAAGTGAAAAAACAGAGAAGGTAGGTAGGGAATCTCATTTCTAACCTGTAGGAATCTAATGCAACTGAGGGGTTTTATTTGTTTATTTATTTGTTTCCGTCTTTTCACCATTTAACTGTGACCTCCGCTTTCAGAAAGCCAAGCGAGTAAGGTGTTTGCACAGATGATGCTCCTTTAACTAGCGCCCAGCTTTCAGCTTGCCCATGTAGACTCGCTGTGCACTTCTATTAGCAAAGCCAGGCAGGTAATAATAGCGAATAAAAAGCCTATTCGATGAAGCACTGGCTCCTTCTCAAGTAGAGTACCACTACAGCATGAATGACTCAATCATCTACTCGAGAGCTATTACTTGCAGCGATGAAGCAATGTTAATTGGATAATGGCCCGCTGCCAGCTAATATTGGCATGACCTACAATACCCCTGGCTGACAGCCGTGTCTCTCTCTCTATCACACCTTTTTTTTGTAATCTGGATGGGAAGTGGAAACCATTAAAAAAGCCTCGTAAGAGCCATTTAACTTCTTATCATGAATTAAAAGCTTAATTAAGTGCCTTGTTAAAGGAAGGAAGACCAGTTTTCGTGATTAAATAAAACAAAACAACAGTTAGGGGTATGGAGTGAATGACTAACTTTACAGCTTTAAACTCAGTTCTAGGAAAATATTAATTTTGCATTGCATTGAACAGCAGCTGCTAGAGGAAAACTGCACAACTGCTGAAAAATACCCTGGGTGAAAAGCAGGTGAGGTTCTAGCTGTTCACCAAAAACTGCAAATGAAGGGAAAAGTGCAGAAGTTAAGAGCTAACGGGGTCTTTTATTATAAGCTGTAGGCAGCTGACAATCCTCTAACTCCTTCTGAGGGCTGATGGTTCACACACCACGGCCACATCTGAGCCCTTGTTATTTAGGTGGCTGTTTTTTTCCAAGCGCTTATCTACACACTAAAATATGTTGCTTTAACAAAAGGTGTAGTACAAAATCAAATTACCAAGGTTAGCACAAAAGGGTTTATGGAAGCTCTTCAATCAGTGCAGAATTAGCTCCATACTGACTTAGTTTAAGTTGATCAGGGAAAGGTTTGAACTGAGGCATATTAACTCATGCTTGAACCAACCTGAAATGTCTAGCACAAAGTTTTGCAGCGGTTCAAAACCCTGTAAATTCAACTCGACCCAATTCTGTGCGTGCACAATGTCTCCCTACTGAAATGACTGGCCTATCATAAAGATTGCTCTCACTTGTAATTGGATATAAACAAGAAATAATGTAAAAAACATCTGTTCACTGTTTAGCTAGACAACAGTTAACAATGTCTGGATGCCAGACTAACAAAAAGACCCCAACATGCTAGGAAGTGAAAAAAAAAAGACTTCAGAGGCAGATTTACTACTTTGAATAATCAAAAATAAGTTATTTGTTTTGATGTTAAGCTCCCTCACACCAACATTACATGAGTGTAAAAGCTTTGTATATAAAGCTTTATCCAGCTCCAACATCAAACCTTTGAGAAATAATAAATGCCCTTTCTCCACAATTCTGTACTTTAAGAAGTTATCAAGCCACACCAGAATTTAAAATGCAATGCTTGTATGGCTGACTTAAAAATAGCTTTGCTAATTTATGAGTGATCATCACCTTTGGAAAAGTTTTGAACTGTGAAGACTGTATTTTAAAATTATTTTCAATCTCTGTTTTTCTATGATAACTATATGCCAACATAAATTGTCTCTAAGCCTGAAAAAACCACTGGCTCAAGACACTAACTTTCAACTTTCATTTTAAATGTTTCCTCTGGAGGTATAACCCCCTACATGGCAGATTAAGTCAGTTTTCACAGATACCTTTAGAAATACCTCATGGGCTGCCAGAGTTTTGCAGATCATGGACTAAAAACAACAGACTTGGGAAGAGCCATTAGCTCCTGAACTGAAAAAGATTCTGCTAACTTCTTTTGATGCAATGTAACTCAAGTGGTTTTTTACCCCTGCTCTATCAGTTTTTAAAATCCAAGAGTGTTTCAGTTCCTTTCATGGGGAGCTCCGACACTGTTCCTTGTCGGAGGCACTTCCCACACCTAAGGACGGGCACCTAACCAAAGCGCCCAGTACTCTGAAGCTGAGCAACACCAGAAGCAGAGACGTGCACCTTAACCAAGGAATAACTGAGAAATAACAAACTGCATCAGGCAGACCTCTACCCCAAGTGACTAACACTTGTGAGGAAATGATTATAACTGATCACCTCACATATTCAAATAAAGTAGTCACCGAGCAAATTAGATTCAATGGAGTTATCAGCAATTAATTTGCACGTGGAAATTATCTGTACAAGTAGGCACTGGTAACTGTAGGTATCTTTTTTAATAGGCAAAGATAGCTCTTTTCCAGGACAAGAAAGTTAAAGCCCTGGTGCTCTGCAACTAATTGAAGCATGTGACAAAATAACAGTGGTGGTCATAGGTGAAGTGTGACAATTTCAGGGTACTGGGAAAAACCTTAAGAACTCGATTCACTGCTTCTGCGAAATCATGGACTTCACTGGAGCTTAAGAGCAGCCAGTGTAACCCTAAGTCACTAAAACTTTTTATCTTTCATTGAGATATGTTCTAAAGTGTAAAACCCCAATACCTCATTTATCTAAAGGGAATTCACTTAAATAGAAATCATTCATGGTTGGACTGGAGGAATTTTTTTAACGTAGTATCTCATACAAAACACGCTTTAAATCTTCAGTGTTAATATGAACATAGGACTGGGTCATGGAGCGCAGACACATCACGATCCCTCCACCACCCTGCGGCTCAGCACCTCACCGCTGCTGTGCTTAGGAATCTCCTGATTTCCAATCTACTTTTACTAAAAGCCAGGGGAAACCAACCAATGCTTTTGTCAACACTCTCTTTTAGTATTAAAGAGAAACTCCTCCTCTCAGCTGTTTCATCTCCTCTGCCTACACAGAGGTATAGCATGTTGCAGTTGTCACATCAGCAGGATGAACCTGCCATGGTCTTGTCTTGTCCTCCTTTAGGCCAGGCTTTTTCTTCTGAACATCTCAGTCACTCTTGTATATGCTTATTTGAATTTCAGTTATTTTTCTGTATCTAACTGGACCTGAACCATTCATGGAGGTCTCACCAAGGCTTTGTAGAAGAGCGCCGATACTCTCCTGTCTCTTCCTACCTGTGCACCCCTGGGCATGTTTTGTCACCTCTCTGCTCCCACCCTTGCTTTGCAGTGCAAAAGCCATGCGATGCTGACTGAGACTCGATTCTTCCACTGGAAATTATTAGCGGACACTGTAGAATCATAGTGTGCATCCTAGCACGTCCTCTGCGATATCTCTAAACTCCTATGCAAAATGTCTGGGTTGAAATTTCTTCATGAGTAATATTCAGTGTCAAGACTCATGAAGTCACACCCGGTGACCTACTTCTAATACTCTCCAACTTGTGCTGTGACAACATCATGACGCCGCTAAAGTCTCTGGAGAGTTAAACCAGAGGGGGAAAAACAGCGTGTGATACTTCGGGACCTGTCATCGTTTAAAAACACACCGTGCTTCTTCATGAGCGTTAAGCAAATGATGGTGAAAACCCCTCTGTATGCTAGAGTACCTTCCCACCGAGTGACTGCAGTGCCATGCCCTGGGGACACGGCCACCCCTCTTGTGACGCCTGTCACAGCCAGACACCAGGCTGGCAGTGCCGCGGCGGTGGGTGCCGGCAGCCCTGGCCAGCAGGCACACGTCTCCCCTCCGTGGGCAGCAAAGCCACTGGTGTGCCCTACAGTAGCTGTGCTGTCACAGCCGTGAGGAAATTACAGTGGGGGTGGAAGCCAGCCAGTGAGATTTTGTGGTAAAGTAAAGTAAACTTTCCAGTGAGGTAGGTATTTTCTACGTCCCTTGGCTTCCTGCTGTGGGAGCCACGCTACATGAGAAAAACCCTGCTTTTTTGACAGACCGTGTTCATGGTTTCTCGGTGGAAAACACGCGGCCTGAATAAATTAAATCCCAAATGCATCGTGAGGGGAGGCAAGAGCAAGCAAGGCTGAATGGGGTGCAGGAGAGGGGAAAGAGGATGATGAGGATATGACATGCCGGAGAGGGGGGGACTGCAATGAGACTCCAAACAACATTGACGGCTCAAATGATTTTTCAGCAATAACCTGCCATCTAGTAGCCACACCACCCCTTTTCAAATTTCCTGTCTGGAAGAGTTGAAGAATATCAGGGTCCTGATAACACCCTGGGTGAAGATACAGTAATTAAGTGTTTGGGTACGGCTCCCTCACGGGTGGTGAGAAAGGCGAGCCGAAGCATCTTCAAGCGTTGCTGCCATACCCGTTCGGAGTTACCACCAGCGAGGCAGGTTGGCATGAACATGTCCATCCTTCAGCAATCCAAAACCCACCCAAAGACAAAAACCACATCCAGAGCTGTGCTGGGCCAGGCACCGACACGTGCGTCACCCTCCTCTTGGCCACCTTAGCAGACCATGGGGGTCTTCCTCACCATGTGGGATGGAGGGGGCTGATGTTTGAGGTGGGGGCACAGCGATATACTGTACCTCTTCCGGCAGGCTGACCACCAGGTCATTTTCCGTCTGCCCTACCAAGGCCTGCAAGAAGTACTCGCTGCAGGCAGCCAGCACAGCCCGGTGGGCCCGGAACTCCTTCCCCTCCACGATCAGCGTCACGTCACAGAGAATGTCCTGCTTCCGCTGGTCATTTAAGCAGAGGAGAATATTGGTACAGTGCACCGTTGACTCATACACATACATGGGGGAGTCAGTCTTCTCATCCACAGACATGCCGTTCACACCCTGCAGAGGAGAAGGGAAGAAGAAAACACGAACAACGTGGTGAGGAACAATGCAGCCGCTGGGCCAACGTGGCACGGTGGGATGACGTCCCATTTCTGGGTACCCCGTGACCACGGCCAAGCAGACCAGTAACTCTTCAATCCGAGGAAGTTGCTTGGAAAAGGTATGGGGAAGGGTGTTCGTTGCCACTGGCTTTCACTCTGCCGCGCTTCGATTACCTAACCCTCCCCAACTTCCCCCTCAAAGCCAAAATAGAGTTTAGATGGACTGCAAAGTGCTTTCCTTCAACCACCTACTATGCATCTACGATTTTCAATTTAGCAGAGGCAATAACAGAGAGATGTGGGAAATTTTAGAAGATTTTAGCAAAAAAAAAGCAAGAGTGACTGTTGGGTCTTCTAATAGTGAAAAAAGGGCTTTGTGCTTGCTTCTGTTATTTTCAGATTAAGGGAAAAAACCCTCAAAACCCCAGCCTGTTCTTCAGCAGATGGGCAGCACTGTATGTTTACATTGAAGACCGTGGCTCAAGAGAAAGGTAAGGTGGAACTGTACCCAACGAAGACAAGCCATTAACTACAGCAACCTCATGCCTCAATCAGAATTAGAATGATTTTAAGCCTTAAGGGGCAGAGAAAGATGTCTAGTGGCTTCAGAAGACTTCTGTTTCCAGGTATGGCTAAAGCAACACACCTTCACCAGTGGTTTAATGTCATTTACAGAAAAAAGCAGTTTCTGAATTCCAGAGCCACAGACCCAAGAAAATCCCCTAAACCATGTGAAGGTCCAGCCCTGGGTGGTAGAGCAGCCATGCGGTTGCTGGGGTCACTCCTGCCTGCAGATAAGTCTCCCCTTCCTGAGGTTGGAAGGATGTAAGTAACCACCAGTTACGACTGTCTGAGCTAGGAAGTTCCCTGCCGGCTGTTCTGCAATTTCTGCAACTGGCATCGGCTTTTTTATACGGGGATCGGACTTGCAGTGGTGTGGTGGTGAGAGGTCACCTTCCTCCAACACCCAACACTACATGACCGCCTTTTGCACTTGGACACATTGAAGTTATTCTTCTCTTACCCAAAACTTTCTGCCCAGCACCAGACTGAATCCTCTTTGCATCATTTTCTCATTTCAGTTTCTCTGTGCAGAAAACTGTAAAAGCCTGTGCTGTGTCTGAAGACTCTACATACCCCAAAACAAACTGAATGCACTTGTTTTAAAGCCTACATGGGAAAAAGGATTATTTGTTTGCATTCTATCTGCTGCCAAAAGGAAAGTCATGCAAACAGACAAGCTTCAAGTATTGTAAGGAATTATTTTTCCAAACAACAACCACCTTCTGATAGATATTCACATGCAAACATGGCTAAGGGTGACAGACTTGGGTATTCTGGTATAGTACTGCTGCACTGCAAGTATCTGACCACTGCAGCGTGGTGGGTTGCCCCTGGCTGGACACCAGGTGCCCACAAAAGCCACTCTATCACTGCCCTCCTTTGCTGTACAGGGGAGAGGGAATATAATGAAAGGCTCGTGGGTTGAGATTAAAGACAGGGAGATCACTCAGCAATTACCGTCATGGGCAAAACAGTCTTGACTCGAGGAAAAATAATTTTATTTATTACCTATTAAATGAGAGTAAGATAGTAAGAAATAATAACTAAACCTTATAAACACCTTCCCCTCATCCTTCCCTTATTCCCAGGCTTAACTCTACTCCTGGTTTCCTCTACCTCCTCCCCCTGAGCAGCTCAGGGGGATGGGGAATGGGGGTTGCGGTCAGTTCATCACATGCGGTCTCAGTGGGTTTTTTGCCCCCCTTCCTAAATATGTTATCACAGAGGTGCTACCGCCATCGCCTACTGTCTCGTCCTTGGCCAGTGGTGGGTCCGTCTTTGAGCCAGCTGGCATTGACTCTATTGGACACGGGGGATGCTTCTAGCAGCTTCTCACAGAAGCAATCCCTGTAGCCCTCCTGCTACCAAAACCTTGCCATGCAAACCCAATAAACGTAGAAACCGGAAGCTAAATTCCTCCTCTGCTCCTTTTTAACGTGGATCTTTGTATCATTTTCCCTTGCTAGTACAATATACACGTACACATGTAGACCCAACATGACTTCAAACTGTTTCTCTTGCCAGGCGTTCAGACCAGTGTACTATTTTCCTACAGCATCATTCACAAGATATTGATAATCTAGACAAAAATGGACTTAGGAGGACCTGCTTGCTACTTATACAAGTAAGTATTTCTAAGTATTTACTAGATTTCTCAAAAATAACTCCATCTTCCCATCTTTATAGGAGTATTTTTAAGCTATGGTGACTCCTTCTACGAAAGAGGTGTTTTTGCCAACATTACAAAACTTCAGTATTACTGGAATTCTTAATGGGATGCTTACGGCTTCTCTTTTACTGGTATTTTCAGTATTTACTGCTGACTCATGCTATGCTTCTGAGTACTCAGCTGAAATGCCTACATGAACAGAAAAAAACCAGACAAAACCCCAACCAACCCAGGATCCATTAGCCCTTCACTGACTTCCTATCTAGAGAGAAGATACAAACCTGCTTATTGATCTGCACACAGGTAAGGGATTGAGTTTTTTTATGCTACCAGTTGGATGTCTTAATCATGAGAAAATTCATTCTTTTTTAAATTTTTTCTCATAAATTGAGACTAATGAGAAGAATTGACAGCAATCATTTTATTAGCACTACAGTAAGGTAAAAGAGAAAATGATACTCAGCTCATCCCACTCATATCTTTCTGTGTAACTGAACTCTGATGCTAACGATAGCGTTATAGTGATGTTCTAAGTGGTCACTCTTGCGTGCTGTGAAATGCAAGAGTTTACAAGAACAATCTAGTGGGAAAACCTGAGAGTTGCAAATGACAATGCAAAGGGGAAAGCATTCAATTTTTTTTCTTTTTTTTTTTTTTCCAGACATGTCTTATGCCTTAATGTCTCGGATGATGAATAAATGCACAAGAAACCTGAAACCTGGCAGGTAATGAACAGAACATCAATTATATTTTCAGTGCTTTTTTTTTTTTAAAAAAAAGCAACACTGTTTGCCTGAAATTGCAATCCACAGTAATAGTGCAATTTGTGTGAATCAAACCCTGAATTACTTGGTTACTAATTAGTAATTTCCCACTTTTTAACTACAGCTCTCATCAAGTGTATTTTTTAAAAAAATTCATTGCATGCCCTGTGAAGTGCTGAAAATACCACGGTGTATTTCCCCTCTGGCGAGTGAGCCTGCCTTCTGTGCTAGGAAACCTGACCGATGTGGTACTGAGATGCTTGGGCTGTAAATCGCACCCTTCGCTCCAGCAGATCCCTAGCTACGCTCCCGAAAAAGGACCTCCACTCAGCTGCCTTTATTGCCATGCTTTCCCAAGGCTACCCTTGTGACTCCGGGGGCCTCCCGAAAGGCCGTGTCCCTTCCCGCAGCTGCTGGGAGCCTGCGTGGATGCCCTGGCTGGCAGCTGCAATCTCAGCCTAGCACAGACTTCCCCTGGCCGTGCCCTCGGCTGCTCCAGGAAGCACCTCGAGCCCTGCACTGCGCACAGGGAAGCCAGGGCTGGGCTATGGCTCAGGACCACCTATTTATCAGCTTTTAATGTTTCAACAGGAGTGATTTACGGTCTTCCCTTTTCCACGATCTGCCATCGACTGAATGACCTCCAGGCACGAGGTGTTTCCTCTCCAAGAGGGCTTTATCCTGCGGGATAGGAGCAAGATGGTGAAACCCTGCACTGGGAAGTATATTGTTCATTTTCATGGGAAAAGGGTTTCGAGTGCAGAGATTAAAGGTCACCGTAGGGCTTTGGCATGTAGTAGCAAGCAAGCTAGCAGAATTCAACTTTTTTTTTCCCTCTCCTCAGAAGAGAAAAGCAGGGATCGAGTCTTAACTCTGAACTCTGAGGCAAGCTATGCTGGAAGTCTTTTATACAGTGTTAATTCAAACTGTACAATTTTTTTCTCCGAATTCAGTATTATGCTGAGCTTGCAGAACCTTCTTCATGGAAATCATTGTTACACACTTGGTATTTCTTCAAACTGAAGAGAGAATGTCTTAGCAAGCCTTTCTCTGGCTCAAAAGAACATGCTGTGCATTTGTTTGCATATAGGTCACCACACTGCCAGAAAAAGCCTCTTTGAAACAAAAGTTTCCAGAAACTGGCATGAACTATTTATTGTGGGCAAGGAAAGCACCATTGAAATCTCGCCAAAAAAAGTTGCTGGTAAAGGCCAGCAACTGCAGTGAAGGGAACTGGAACGTTGCTTACACGGTCCTTCCACAGCAACGGGTGGGAGATCCCACCAAGCCCTTCTGCATGGGCAGCATGGAGGAGGCACACGAAACCTCAGGAGACCAAAAAAGTTGCTCATGGAACATCTGAATCCAGTTTGCAGCACATTGTCTCTACTGGCTGGCACTTGCCCCAAACTCTCCAGGAACTCATGAACAAACTGCCTAAGCTGCTACCAAAAATACATTACCTATGAAGAAAAAAACAGCTCCTGACTCACAAGACCAGAGGGCATGCAATGTGGTGTCTGTTTTTAAAGGAAAACATTAAGGGAGAGAAAATTTTATCATGGCAGACCAGAAACTCCTGCATCAGAACTGGGTTAATTACGTGAAAAGCTAAAACTCGAATGTGGCAGAGCTACAGAGCACTTAACCAGGCAAATCATCATCGTGACAAAGCAGCATGGCTTCTGCAAGGGGAAGTCATGTCTCTGATGGGCTCCATTAGAATTCCTGAAGTGTGTCAAATTAGCAGCAAGGAACACTGGTATGTGCAATTAGTGTTGACTTTCAGAAATCCTTTGACAAAACCTTTACAAAAGGCTGCTAGAGAAGCTCAGTTGTCATAAGGTGAGAAGTTGCATCAGGCTGGAAATCACTGAGGCTAAATTGTATTCAACAGAGGAGGGATGCAGGGGCAATTTTCAGCAGGTTAACAGTGAAATTCCTCCAGAAATGGAACAGCAGCAGTACTGGCTCACATCTGCCTATGGTCACGCCATCCAACACACCTCAGGTCGTCTGATCTCTGAAGATAAAGCAGGGTTGGGCACATTGAGTACTTGGATGGGAGACTGCCTGGACATACCAAAGTCCTAACAGCAGCCTGCTACTCCTGCAGCGAGGTCATCAAGAAAATGGAACCAGACAATGGGAGCAATTTGAAAGAACAGACGTTTAGACTGGACTTCTCCTTATGGAGAAACAGAGGAACACATTGCCTGGAGAGGTTGTGTTATCTCCACCCTTGGAGATTTTCAAGACCAGACTGGATACAGGGCTGAGCAACCAACTCTGATCTCAGAGCTGACCTGCTGTGAGCAAGAGGTTGTGGTAGGAACCTCCTGAGGTCCTTTCCAACATGAATTATCTGACGATCCTACATTGATTAGTGACCTAGAAGTCCACAGATTGTGACAGGAAGATGGAAATTGATAAAATTAGTTCAAATGTCAAAGGTAATAGGGATTGTTGGGAATTTCAGAAAGACTTAATGTAAAAAAGAACTGGACACTAACAAGGTGACACACTAAATCCCAGGCCCTCTATTTCACACAAGTGGCAATTAGAGGAAAAAATGTAATTTTATAGAGGTAGAGGTATCAACTAGTCCAACCTCCCCACTCAAAGCAGGATGAGCTAGAGATGGCTGCTTGGGACCATGTCCAGTTGGGTTTTTAGTATCTTCAAGGATGGAGACCCTACAACATCTCTGGGCAAGTTTGACCATCTCTGCTGTAGTTAGACCACTGTCAAAGTAAAACAGGGAACACATTGACCTGGAATCTCAATTCCGATTTGGAGTCGCATGAAAACGTCAGACTGGAGACCGACTGACTGTCATCACTTAGAGACAGATTTTAGAGAGAGAAATATTTTAATAAGGAGATACATTTTCTAGTTACTTCTGGTGTAGTACACTGCTGTGCAGCGTCTGCATCTGATTACTGATGTTGAAACAGGGAGAAAAGAAATCCTCAGGAGAACAACGAAAAAGGTTATTGGCAAGAAAGAGAAAAACCTCTCCTCAACATGTATGATCAACTCGATAAATACTGCGCAAATAATACAAAATATAAAGGTCAAAGCAGCACTGCTATTTATTGTTTCTAGCACTGCAAACAGGAGAAGACACCCAAGTAAAATAAGCAAGAGAAATGCAGAATTTGTAAGAAGAAGAGCTGGGATTCCTGACCATAGAAACAAACTGAAATTGTACCCCATACTCAAAGGAAGATTCTTTGTTTTTCCTGAGAGATTTCACAGTCACTGCAATAAACGATATGTACAACTGACCACTGCTGCATGTTACTAGGCAAAGAACTCACATGATTTGTAAAAGGATTAGTCTTTCCTAACAAAAATATTCAGGGCCACATAACTCAGGGTATAAGTTTACATGGGATGAATATCCATGTGCTCCAGCCACACTGGCCAACAACAAACTGCCTGTGCAGAGGAACATGCCTGTATTCTCCATCTTTCCTGACTACTAACCACTGTTTCAGAAATTAATTATTTCATAGATGCCAACACAGATGAAACACCAAATCTATCACCTCCTTATGTGCCTCCTAGACCCCCCTCACCCTCTCTGCCCCCAGCCCCAGGAGCCACCGATGGGCACGCTGCCCTGTGCTCCCCTCTCTCAAACGGGCACCGAAGTTGCATGGGACCGAGCTGTTGAGGGCAAGCAGTAGAAAATACCTGTCCAAAGACTAAGTGTGGTGGGTGTCACTGACACCAAGGGCTCCCGTTTCCACTGGCTCCAGCGGAGTCATGGGTTTGGGACATGAGAAACCATCAGGTGTTAAGCCCAGCTCATAAAAGGTGCACAGACTCTAGTGGAAGTCTTTGTAGCCTCTTCATAGCAAAACACCGGCGAGGAAGAGGATGGTGAAAAAAAAGTGGTCTAAAGACGCCATCTCATCCCAGGAAGGAAAAGCATGCATGTATCCTGGGAGGAGTAAGCAGGACACCAGATTTACAGCAGCACACAGAGGACTCCTAACAACTTCACGCTAAATTGAACCGCAGGTTTTGCTTGGACGTAAGTGTAAGCTGGAGCTTGCATTATATCCTGCTATACAAGGTGACTCCTGGCTTTCTCCTGATTGTGTTAAGAGAGGATCAATACTGAACTGGGGTTATTTTTAGTTCCAGTTCACGTTCTTCCATTCACCTCCACTAACAGTAAAAAGAAAAAAGACACTTAGGAATAACCTGAAGTGGTCAGCTTGAACGCATGTAAGGTCAGAGGTAGCTGGAGAGTCTGCACCGCAGACGGGCATGTTAAACGTCTGACAGTATTTCTGCTCAATAGGATGCAGAGAGTGTGAAGAAATACTCTTTTGTTCTGAGATTTTCTATTAATTTTTTTCCCCCTAACAATTTAGCAAAAGGTACTAGGAAATAATGGTGGGAGAATGATGATAAAATAATGAAAAAGTTGAGAGGAACTTGTACTTCTGACAAATGGCAGCGAAAGCACGTCAGACTTGACAGATTTTAGGGATAAACATGCACTGTTTTTAAGTGGCAAGTGGGAGGGAAATAATTTTCCAAGTTTCCTTCCCCATCTTCTGGTATTTTTTCTATGAAAAGACTCGTTCTGTGTAATCAACACTTTGGTTTTAAAGAAATTTATCAATAACTGACACTTCAGAGCTCCTAAAATGACCATCTTTATAATTGGTTATTACGATCTCTCAATTATAGCTATACCAACAAAGGATATGATTATATTGTCACTGCTTTCCTTTAAAAAGAAACTATTGAAAGGCCTAATGATTAATTCACCATTTTTGAGAGCTCACTGTAATGACAGAAGACTATATACAAAGGTCTCTTCAGTGAGCCCATTATTCAATTAATAAATGCTGAATACCGAGCAGTCATAGTCATATGAAACTCCCAAGAATTGTGTGAATTTTTAACCAATTAATTATCAATTACAACATCATAAAACACCAGCACAAAAATAGAAATAATGAAATTTAATTATACATTATTCTTCTTAGTTGCTGCAAATACTATACAAGACTGATTTTGATTAATAATTCATACAGCAATAAAGTATCAGGAAAGATAATTATACTGTGCCACAATTCTCACACTGATTTCTGTAATTACAGATTACAACAGTGTTAGCAATTTAAAAAGGTTAGGGAGCAGTAGTAATTTGCTATGTCATCCTCAGCAATATTAATGTCTTCTTCTCTGAGCACCCCAGATAATTGAAAATAGACCAGCAGGCCACCAGGCTACACGGGCTTGCCTCCTGCCAAACATGGCACTGTGGGTGCCAGGGCCATCAGCAAGAACGTCTTCAGAAATGAGGTTTTCACATCGTTCAAGTAGGCAACTTCTGCTGTAAAGCCAGTGGCCAAGTGAAAAAGACACTGCAGAGCATTCTTGGCTGGCAGTTGTAGACACGTGATGCTGCTCATAGCAATGGCTGGTGCTTCTGACCCTACCGCCTCAAAGGAAAACCTTCCTTTAGGCCATGAGTGGGAAGGAGGATAGCCAAGAGAAACTCAAGAGAGGATTTAACCACAGGCCCGCCACAGAAGCAGGTCTGGTTGGGCACACAGCAGGGCCCTACAGGCATTTGGTAACTCTCCTGAAGGCAAGAACTGACACTGCTGAGGATGCTCCAACTCACCAAGCGTTCACAGCCCAGGGAGCACCCTCTGAACTGCTGAACAGCTGGACATGGTTGAAGGGCCAAAACCTGATCTACACCACAGGCAGCGAGCAGGAGCATCAGTGCCTGGGCTGGCTGCAGAGCTGGGCCATCAGCCCTGTTTCTGTATGGCAAGCTTCATGTCCTTCTGAAGTAAGGATGAGAATATTGGAAATTCATTCCTTAGCTTAAACCAACGGGAACAGGGGTGCGCCCTCCAGACGGTGGAACAGCTGCTTTTGCAGAGGCTATACCTTGTCACAGCACAGTGGCTTTGGTGTAGGAAGTAACTCCCATGGCAAAAGTCACTTACGGGCTTTGTTATACTGGACCTAGACCCTACTGCACAACTGGACAGAGACTAAGAAAAAAAAAATAGAGGGACTTTGATCCTGCAGACCTTTAAACAGAACTGCTGAGTATAACTTTTGTCTGTAGCATTTTGGTTACTTAGGAATGATTTTGCCACTGGCAAACTGCACACATAAATAGAAATGTACTACAGCTTCATTTCTGCAATGGATCTCGATTTTTGTTCGATGTATTTTTTTTTTTTAAATTAGTGTCAGGATGCCCACAATCTCCATGATGAATGTTTATTTAAACCCCAGGTGTCTAAAGAAATTGTGCTTACGGTTATTTAGAGACTGGTACCATACGGAGGCAGAGATTCCCAGTGGAGGCTGCTTTGAAGAGTCCAAACAGATTTATGTTCCACACACAGATAAAACCTATTTCTTGACTTCAGAGGGTTGTGCTGTTAGTGTTTTTTGAGAGAGTAACCCAGCTGAAGAAGGTGATGATAGCTCGCAGGCTTTAGGGATTTTAGTCAACATGCAAATAATGTTTGCACATGGTACTTGGATTGACATATACATTCTATATAGGCCAACAAGGCAATGTATACACACGCATCTTTTTATGACTCAGGAAAAATTATATAATTATACTACTAATTATCCTACAGTCAGTAAGTCAGGCTTAGTTTAGCATGCATTTTCAACGTCCTTTATAAATGGTGGTATGTTCAGGAGAGAGGCATAGTAGATGGGGTAGGGGAAGACATAGACCAGGCAGGAAAAGAGAAGGAATAGCAGCAGAATTGTCCTCTATTCTCATTTCTCAAAAGCCACTCAACCGACATACGTATGCATGGAAAGTGAGAAGGCAGAGGAACTCTTCCCCGATAAAGTCTCTTCTCATAGCTTTCACATTGCTCTTTACAGTAGCTGGCTATGGTGAAGGGGACCGGAACAAAGTCTGCTACTCAAAATAGTTTATTCAAAGCAGAATGGGGAATGCCCAACGCTGAAACAGTGCCAGGAAACCACCAAGCAAAACAAACAACATATTATGTTTTTCTGAAGTGGTCAATAGCTTTAGGACCTTAGGGAAAAGACACAACCTTTTGGATTACTCTTGGGTAAACTGGATTGCCAGCTTAAAGAATCAGAGAGGGAAAAATAAACTATTGATTTGTTTTTATCTTGCTCTCCATCTTGGTGAGCTCTCTGAAAAGGTCACTCCACACAAACAGAGGCTGGAGATTCTGGCAAGGACCCACCAGATTTATCTCTTGCCATCCTTGCTTTAAATGAGTGTTTTGGAGCTTTGGTTGAGGAGTGATACAGTGATAGAGTTTTCCTTCTTTTCCTAAACTTTTAAATAATTTATGTGTACCTCTGTGGACATTTATGCATGTGTATGTATGTATAATTTGCATTATGATGCCATCTGAGATGATTAAATTGATGGAGCACAAACGCTTGATCAAGAATCCAGGTCACTTACCTGTATGACAATATGCCGGGATAGTACAGAACGTGTTTCTCTACTTGAAATCTCTTTTGCTAAAACAACCATGAAAACAAAGCCCAGGCCAATATTGACCCAATACCACTAGCGTTTGGAAGCTACATGTTATGAGCAATGGTGCTGTTCTGCTCCTTTTAGCAGTCTTTTCATGTGAAACATTATGCCAAAAAGTTATCTGAGTAAAAGCTATTAATTTCCCTTATGCTTTATTCTCAAGGAAGACCAGCCTTTAAAAACTCCAATAGAGTTCAATGCTGAAGTTCTGTACTTGAAATTTTTGATCGCTATGAATATTTACAGTTGAAAGAGCCTTTAAAATGAGTATTTTTTGTAAAATTTCTCCATAAGAAAACAGAAAACTTCTCTCTCAGAATTACATTTCCTGGTGAATTTTCCCCTCAGCTTCTCAAGAGGTACTAATTACTGCTTTTCCAGCCTATCTGTGGAACTGTTGGAAGAGGTTCTGTCTGCCTAATAGGGTAAGGCCAAAACCACTACTAACATCTTTGACTACTCAAATTGTAGAGGCTGCAAAAACTACAAAAGCTCATTTTCTCCTGTCATACTACATAGTTGTTATGGGAAAAATCTGCTCTCATTTTTTTCTTCCCCTAAAATGCAAGCTCTTCATCTTTGCTGCAAGTTAGCAGGTGTTCAGAATATCCTTCGTGTTTCCTTGGGACACAAACTGGCATGTCCTTTGGAACACGTCGGATGTGATTAATGTGTGAAGAGCAGGAACGCATGCAGTAGGTCACTGGGTTAAATTTGGGACAGAATTTCATAGGGTATAACTTTGCACCTTCTGCTCTTGGGAGAGTATATAGGTGTTGCCTTCTCCTTGGAGGCTGGGCTGCTATCTGCTTGTACAGTGTTTTCCGTAACTGAATGGATACGAACAATAATATTCTCCTTTGACAGTGTATATAATTAAGCAAAAAGGTTTGCTTATGGTTAAATTTTAGATTTTTACTAAAAATAAATGAATGCATAAATAAGTTCTAAAGACTACTCCATCAGGATCCACAGATTTACAGGTCTGAACCTTGGGAGGCCTATCAACATAGGCAAAAAGGAATTTTGACATATTTTTATTAACCCTCAAACGATCAGAAGGCTACTGAAATGACCATTTAGATACTCTCAGTGCAGGTGCCAAGGGGATACATGGATTACATCAAGGAATTCTGACAGTGGTTTTGATCCTGCAAGGATCTAAGAATTGCCATTTTGTTATCAAAACATTTAAGGAAAAGTTGTAAGTCTTCCCACCATCCTCAGAGTCTGGCACATGCCTAGATTCCTATTTAGAGCCCCTTTATCCATGGACTGGCTCTTTTTCTGGAACTAAACTGCCTTTCCTGTTGTAGACAATAAATCATCCCACAGAGAAAGGTGCAGGGAAAGCAATTACTTCTGCTGCCAACGCCTACCAGGCTACAGCCAAGGTAAGGAGAGGATGTGAGACCGAAATGGGGCATTTTGACCATGTGCAACTGCAGCCTGAGGGAGCCCAGAGAGCAAGAAAAGATTTGATGCATCTTGGTCCTGGTTCTGAGGGTAAGTATAGCCAACGTGGCACCTGCAAAAACAGCAGAAGGCAAAGACAAGTTTTCCTTCTCCTGTAAGATCCAGAGGAGCTTATGAAAGCTTCTTTGCCATGGTAAAGAACAAGGGATTAAAGCTGCAAAGGCTGCTATAAGAAGAACTTGGATTTTATCTTTGTTTGAGGATACTTACACAATTTGTTGAGCTTTTCAGGCAGCTTTTTGAAGTCTGTTTGTTTTCTTTGCCCCTCCCCAAGACTACAATGTAGTCAGTACACTTAAAGCTGCAAAAGCCATCAAATCAAATCAAGTCAAATAGGAAATTAACAGGCAAAACCCAAAACTAAGCCATCCCAGGGAAAGAGAGTGGCTTGATTATTTGTTTGAATTAGCGCACTCTGTCACGGGAGTTTTAATCTCAGGGTATCTCTACAGTTCACAAACCCGAAAGGCAGAAAGGGCCACCTAATCTGGCCTCCTAAAGGCAACATCAACAGTTGCCTTTATCACACAGACTTGCAATCCCGACAGAGCAAAGAAAACCAGCAGTTTGTTTGACAACCTCTCTCTTCAACTGTTACTGAAATTATCTATACCTTTAGCCTCCAAGTTCTCTCTCAACAGATCCTGAAATAGCTGTTCTGCTATTTTACCCTGGACTGACGTCAAGCTAAACCAGCCTTCAGTTCCCTGGGACATCCCTTTTATCTTTCTGAAATATCGGAAATACAGTTGGCAGCCCTCCAATTTTCTGGAATTTCCCGTTTCCCAAGATTTGTTATAAATTAACAGCCACTTAACAGAGCTTTTCAGCTACCTCCTTTAAGATTCCTGAATGTAAAAGTTACTAGGATGTGAAAATGTTTAATTTCAACCACTCCTGCCTCTCTCAGATCCTCCTTTGCTATAGGCAGCAAACTTTCTCTTCTTTCCACGTCACCACACAGTATGGACACAACCTCTTCCACTGTTTCAAATACAAAAACTCTCTAGGGAACGTTTCTGCCTTTTCTATTTTCCCTTTTTTGATATTCAATTAATTAATGTTTTATCACGACTTCTATGTCTTCATTTAACCAGAACGGCTTCTCATTAGAGTAACGCTTTTTGTTATTGATGGCAGTGTAAAATCATAATTTTGAGCAGCTGGCAGAATATTCTTCAGCAATTCCCAGTGCGTTCAACGCTTTTTACTTTAAATGTAATGTTATGCCAACACAACAGGTTCTAACTTTGGAAAACATCTTTTTCAGTTCTGAATACAGCGCATGCATAAATGTATGATCTCCTGGAAGGTGGTGTACGCTGCTTGCACAAGGTCATCGTACGGGATTTGAGGCCCCGTGATTCATATTATTTAAGACTGTTGACAAATAATAGCATTTGACAAACTGCTTCCCTTCTCGCTTCATCTTCTCATGCAACAAGTTGTAAATCTTTATTTTCCAGTCCGTTTTTTGAGAAAACCACTCCCATTAAAAAAACCCCAAGAACTGCTCCCTGCTCATGTGTCCCTCTCTCCAATGCCTCTCCCATAATGCTAAGAATATGGATAAGAAAAAGTCAAACAATGCAATTCNCACAGTACTCCAGGTGGGGCCTCACCAAGGCAGAGTAGAGGGGGAGGATGACCTCCCTTGACCTGCTGGCCACACTCTTCTTGATGAACCCTAAAGGTTTAGACTTACATATACTGAAAGCACCGTAAGGCTGGTTTACATGATTGGGTATTCACGGATGTCACTCTCTCCCTCTATGGTCAGTTTGTAGCCCCCGTTTGCTCATTTTTCTTTAAAGGGAATATACTATTAGTAGAGAAGAGGCTACCAAACCCAGCCACTCCCCACAGCCTCTGCAGACTACAAAGATCACGAAATCCCAAGCCCTTATCCCACCTCAGCAGCATGAGGACCGCAACTCACCGCTACCATCTGTCTTCCCTCTCTTTTCACAAGGGGATGGATGCTCCAGCACACCTTACTGTACCACATCTGAGGGCAACACAAAACAGATCGGCAAGGACCTTGTCCCCATGGTGGCAATCATCATTGCCACACTACTTTCAGGACCATGGCAGGTTTGCTCAGGGCTGCGTTCCAAGGCAGCTGTGACCTATGGAAGCTTTGCCTGGATGATGAGAGGTAGCCCATACCTACAGTCTGGACAATCTTGAAGAGATAACGATATTTGATGTACAAGAAAATGCTTTTTTTCTGAGAAGAAAAAAAGTCTGTGTGCTTTTTCTGATGTGAATTGAGAAGCTATATTCTCCATAGATCTTGGAGACATGCAATTAAAGACTGTCAAATTTGCATGCACATAGGATCCAACTGAAGGCTGAGCAGGCGATGTTATAACATTTCTCACTTGACTTGACAACCTTATATTCTTTTAACAGCTTCTATGTATAATTTCCTTACCTTAAACAAACTAAAGGTGCCATTGTGTAACCTGACCCTCGAACCCACGCAGATTAGGAGGAAGGCAGGAACCACAAGATTTCTGCTTCCCAAGCGGTGCTGGCTGACCATCACTGGTCTGAAAAATCACAAGCAAGCAGTCTGCAACGCTGCAGCAAATACCGATGGAGCGAGCAGAGTGCAGCTCTGCAGGTCCCCCTGGTTTGTCAGAAACCAGATTTCTGAGGCAACATTAAGCAGAAGCCATCTGCTGCCCTGAGCTTTCTTTTCCCAAGCTTCTGTCTGGTCAGATGGATTTCCATGGGAATAGCAATAGCAATGACTACACCTGTAACTCCAAACCCATCCTCCAGCTAAGATCTCATGTCTTTGCTCCACAGCATGGGGGCACCATAGTTTCAGAAGAGCTCAAAAAAAAAAAAGTTAAATATTGGAAAAGCAGCACATAATTTCAAGTTTTATTTTCCTACGTAGTTCCCCCTCGGCTGAAACACTTGGGTGGTGGTTTTCCAACTACAGGCTGAGAGAACATCACAGCAAGAAAACTGTGTCCCTGTGCACCTGAAGCCTGGCAAAGCTGGTGTGGTTCAGAATAAGGCTTTGAAGGGGGGAATGACGAGATACAAGGCAGGCAGCCCTATTTCTGGTGCGCATGTAGAGTGAGAGAAGCACTGGGAGGTCCACATGCAACACGACACAGCTGGCACATTCCAGCACTTCTTTGGCAAGGTGAAGAGTGCCTTTAATCCATGCCCTTTAATGAGATTTGAGATCCCCTGCACCAAATGGGATCAAGCCATAAAAGCATGAAGACAAGAAGATGGAACTAAAGATTAATCATTATACAGTATAAACAACCTGGGATAAAATAAAGCTTTTTCACTCCGTTGGAGACTGATATGGTTATGTATAAAGTGGGGAATCTATAAAGCTCATTGATTAGTACTTCAAATGAAACTAATCTAAAAGCATTACTAATTATTAACTAAAATACGTACTAGAAATAGTGTGCTAGGAAACAATCAATGCTTCCCAGTGCTTGCAACCCCCTACAGCAATTTTTGTGCTAAAAAGGGGACCAGCCCAGATAGCAGTCTAGTACTTGCCAGGGAGTTCGTCTCTCCGTATACGTGTAAAAGAGAACAGTCCGCAATGTAAAAATAAGCACACTTTTTCCTTACTTCTTCCCCCTCAACTTCTGCCTATCCTAACTGTACCTAACCTATATTGCAGGCTGCAATAAAAATAAATAATAATAAAAAAATATCACTCCACAAATTTTCTAACTGAATCAATGTACTGTTTCCTGCACTGTCAGAATAATGCAAATATTGTTATGCAGGACCAAATCCAGCCTTTTTCATAGAATTGTCAGAGTTGGAAGGGACCTTAAATCATCTAGTTCCAACCCCCCTGCCCTGGGCAGGGACACCTCCCACTATGTCAGGTTGCTCACAGCCCCATCCAGCCTGGCCTTAAAAACTTCCAGGGATGGGGCTTCCAACGTTTAGACAAACTTGACCACATACTGACATAGCTGCATGGAAGGAAGAGACAAATTTCCACTGTCAGACTAAATGACTAAATGTGCCATTAGCACAATTCAAGTCTTGTACAAATAGGCTCAGTCAATTTATATTTATCGGAAGTCAAGATCATGTAAATGTATCTACAGATTCATACCATCATAAAAATTTGAGTCCTAGAAAGACACATTTTGGTTATATGCCCAAATGAATGCTAAAATGCTGTAAGAAATACCTGTTGCTTGATGATATACAGGGCAGTCACTACTTTGTTATTAATGATGTGATGCTTTTCCATCACGGCATACTATGCTCCGATATATTGTCTTAAAAACAAACATGTATGTGCATATGCATATAGCTATATATGTGTATAAATGTGCATGTGTATATAAAGACATGCAGACATATGCATGATGTTTAATTAATATCTCTTAGAAAATATGCATTACTGTCATTTCATGTTTCTGGAAGAGCCCATGTGGCCTGGCATGAGCTTTCCAAACATTAAAAAATGACATCATCTCTACTAAAAGGGTCCTTGGGCCAGTCCTATCAATGGAGCTACCCAGACTTATACCAAGGAAGAAACACTCCTTTAACTCTGTACAAATTAGGTGGCTCAGTGTTATTTGTAGCTATTATTCCATGCATTCTCACCTGAAGTACATAGGCACACATCTATTTTCCTCCACTACACGTGGCAAGAATTGTTCCGAAAGGAGCATAGATAAGAGGAGAAATTAAAATCTTGAAAAGGATGTTTGTGCAAATGTTTTTAGTAATAATAAGGGAGGAAAGAGATGTCTGAAAAAAGCTCTGAAATGGGACTAGTCCAGAGGCAATGGTGAAAAGTTGAAGGGATGGGAAAGAGCCAGGAGCAACATCCACAAGGATGCTAAAAATCCTGTTACTATGGATGAGTGGAAGGGTCCAAGATAAAAGAAGGGAAAGGACCAGGCTTACCTCAGAGAAAAAGGAGGCTGAAAAGGCTGGGGGCTGGGGGATCAAGAGTTATGCAGAAGGAAAGGCAGAGGAGGGATGGCTGGAGAAGTTTCAAGGGAGAAGGGTCTATAGTAAGGGGGCAGGAGCCCAGCCCTGCCTTTCCTGCCCCAGGGGTGGCAGAGGGGAGAAGGGGGGGAGTGGAATCATGGGAAAGAGCGGCTATTTTCCAGTGTTTTCAGTGAGCAAAAAGGAAATGAAGAAGCCGGAGATAAAGCCATTGCACACTACAGTGAGCATGTAAGGATGCTGGGAGGGAGCAGAAAAGAGTGGGCAGGCGGCAGAGAGAGGTTGCGCTGCCCAGAGCAGAGAGGGGAACCACTGCCAAGGAGCTTGAAAGAGCAGTGGCAATGGAGGCAACACCGAGAAAAATGTTGCTGGAAATCATCCGTTCACCCCCCGGGGCGGTGGTACGATGCTTTTTCAACGGGAGGTGATGGGAGGGAAAGTCGCCGGCACTCAGAGAAGCAAACAGGGAGAAGTGTCAGAGCGGAGAAGGGATGAGAAGGGAGAGGTAAGCGCTGGTGAGAGGCTGCAGAGCAGGTGAGGACACGGTGCCAAGAGACGATAATCCAGCTGATTAGAGAATTAGGCACAAGAGATTTCAAGCGAAAGGCAGAGAGTAGAAGAGGCTACAGAGGTGTCAGGAAGAGCCTAAGCTTAAAATAAAAGTGTCAAGAAGTCCAAACGCACCAGCCGTATGCTTCCCTTCTGCCTGCCCCCTCTCTCCATCGCACTGTCCAAGACCGACTACCTTACGGCAAGGAGCAAACAAAAATCCAGCCGCCCTCAGGCTCACCCTGGAGGAGCAACAGAATGGGAAAGAAGAGAACTAAAAGCTGTCTGACAAAAGCTGCCTGCGGATAAAAAGGAGGCTTTTAGCACAGCTGTGTGGCTATATTTGATTTACGTGGGCTTCTTCATGCAAAACAGAGGCACAGCAGCGCAAATGGCTTTCTAAAGAAAGCATTGTGGACTGAAACTCCTGCACGACAGAAAGGAAAGGCTGATGTCCTGGGCTATGCCAGGATGCGTACGGAGACGGGGATCCTGACTCAGGCAGCAGCACAAAGGCGTTCGCATCGCACCATCCCCATTTGACAGCGCTACTCCCAGCGGCGTGAGGACTGATGTACACAAAGCCCTAAGCGCTTTCTTAGGTGGCTTATTATTTGGAGCTGGAGCTTGACATCCCCTTGTAATGAAAAGGCTTGCCTCTTCAGGAAAACGACTACTAAATACTGCAAAAATCCTGTTCTTTATGACAAAGAAGTCCATTTCCAAATTAAGACACAAAACACTGTAGCCCTCATTGCACACTACACATTTTTGTAAATGTTCTTTTCTAGTAGCAAGTAATTCATCTTGTGTTGGAGCCTGAAAAGTCTCTACTAGTTTTTGAACTTGCAGACAGCTGGAAAATGCCTACTTAGGCTAGTGTGCACATCTTCAAGTAATTCCTACTTGCTAATTACTCTTTCAGAAGCTGCCAACAGCTATTCTAACATTTTGCTAACTAGAGAGGGATATCACATCGCATTATCATATATCATGTGAATTAACAACAGGATTATGGTGAAGCAATGGGATAAAAGTCAGGTAGTTGAGAAAGAAATTAAAGCTAATTGATTTGCACCAAAAAAAAAAAAAAATCTGTGGTATGTAAACAGCATTTCAGAAACAAAGGGCATGGCTGGGGAACAAAAAACAAAAGTGAAACCAGGATTTGCAGAAGTTGTCAGAGCAGATTCCTTCTCTCGGTGACAGATGAGATGAGACTGAAGCCCAGGACCCTTTGCAAATGCGGCTTGCTAGTACTCCACTAACCCACTGCAACCCGGGCAATATTCACCTCTGCAACACAACAGATGTGATTCGAACTGGCAAGCCCTGGTAAAAGCACGACGCTTTTCCCTGCTCGGTGAGGTTTCTGCAATATTCATTGCAGCAGCCCAGAGGGAATTCCAGCTTGCGGTGCACAGAAAGCTCGCCAGTGCCACTGCACAACAGAGCAGACCCCCACCATGGCTGAAGGGGCACTGAAGGGCATCAAGTGGGTGCTGTTGGAGGAAGCCCCTTGAGATGATGCTGCTGGCAGTGTGGGCATCCCGTGCAGCCCTTGGGCCTGTGGGGGAGATGGGGGGAGGCAGCCTGCAGGGAAAGCAAAGAGGTGCCTTTATATATGTGCGTGTACATTAACTGCAGCCAGCTAATGCAGGATTTGCAGTAGGAACGTCTGCTCTGAAAAAGGCAAAGGCAGGTTATTATCAAGGCAAACGTCCTTACGGAGCATCTCAGGGGATGTTCTGGACACCTCCGATCAAATGCCTTTTTCCTTGGAATGCTGTTAAGCTGTGGTCATCAATTCTATTTAAGAGGAGGGGAAAAAAGGCTTCTATCACCACTTTCTCTCCTCACTTGATGCGACATAAAATACTGGCACTTTAACACAGGCTAAAGACACAGAGCCTGGCTGATAATGGCCACGCTCACCTATTTATTAAGCAGCCTGGGGAAGGAGGCTTCAGGCACAGAAGACAACTACGCGGCTTGTTCATCGAATGCCTGCAGCAGCAGGTTCATGCTACCAAGAGATTTCCTTGAAATCCCTCCACAACCCCTCTGCAACCAAAGCGTAAAAGCAACCACTTGCCTTGCTCAGATTGTCCGCTTGAACTTTTTGAGAAGGCTGCATGTGTTTATCTTCGATCTACAGCACTGCATTGCCAATTGACTTGTGGTGGAAAAACTGCCAAACCTGGCTGCGGCACTCCTGCGATCCACACATCGCTTTGCCTCTGCTCCTCAGAAGGGCTCGCAGGGAGACAGGACAGCATCCCCTTGGCTACTTGTTCTTGGCTACTTGTCCACACTGGTAAAATCAGTTAAAGGACAAGGTGATTTTCCTGATGGTTACAGCCTAGACAGGAGCTGCAATTTGGCCCGTGTTGGTTGTTCAAATGTTTCACTACTGGGCACTGCTACAGGCTTTAGCATCGCTGCCTTCATTATCTCCCCGTGGCTTTACCTTGTCTGTGCTGTGTATACATAAGCGCACACAGTCCATGAGACTCACAATGAACTCTTGTAACATCGGCAAGCTGACTTGGAGTCAGGAAAAACATGCTTCAGCAAGGGGTCATGTCTATAAATATGGCAAAACTAATTATCCCAAGAAGGGTTCCCTTTCCTCTTAAAATTAGCAGTGTATACAGTTGGATACCTCAATGTAAACACATTGCTCTGTGTTTCAGCAGCTTCACTATCAAGCACTGCTGCACTGCTACAGAAGGAAAAGTATGAATCCTGAATGAAGTCTCTACTATAACACATACTAAATCTGACACGTGAAAAGTTTTACTGTAGGTTTTTTAAAAGTGAAATGAGAGAGAACAAGCTTGAAGCCTAAAACCAGCAACAAACCGAAGGTTACAAGAGAAAATGTTAAACAAGTGTCCCTGTGAGAAATGGAGAAGATAGCTGAGGCCCCTCCTGTGACCAAGGCAGTGGCCCAGCTCCAATGAAGAGTCCAGGAGAGAAAAAGGGCAGATAATTGTATGAGAGGACAACGGAGTCGAGGCCATCTGGGGCTTGTGAGCAGGAAGGCTTTCCAGAAAAACTGCTCTGCATAGTTTAAGTATTCATCTGTAAAATACAGGGCAAGAAAGAACCCCCTGTGCCCAGCCAGACCTGGGCACTATGTAAACCACATCTCGCAAGCCATAAGAGCTCAGAAAAATCCTTGCTAGGGCATGCTGTTGCTTCTTTTTTTTTTGGGGGGGGGAGGTTGGGTGGGCAATTTTGCTTCAGTTTCAAGTCTGATTTTAAGTAAATATTTCTTTAATCCTTATCTAGTTGCTCAGTTTTTCAGACACAAAAGCAGAGTACTGCATTCACTCAAGTATGGTTATCCCTGAAACTGGTGAACAGGACATCTCCTGCAGTGCTCAGTAGTGCTGCACAAGGATAATGAGATGGATACACCCTCGTATTTAATGAGGGAGCCTGCACAAAAGAGGTGTCTTCCAGTGACCACTACTAAACTGGGGAGCCCTTTAGCATGCAATAAGAGGGTGGAAAGAAAGGCTGAATGAATCATGAGCGAGCAAAAAAAGGTTGTGGCACACTCCCACACTTTTCCATTTCAGCTCTGTAAAGTTCAGCTTCATCCAGGTGATGCTACTGGAAGCACTATCCAGAGAGAGAGAAGCAAGCAGGTCTGAATCAATCAGATTCTGTCGAAGAATTGAGCAAAACCCTGACGCACAACAGAGGATGGAAGTTGTCATCGTCTACACGGAAATAACAAAGAAAGATGAGTCCGGCAACCTTACCCAGAGCAAAGGAATAATCAGGCAAGCTTCATCCAATGCAGTTGCTGGGAGAAAAGGTCAGGAAAAACACAGCCAGGTTTCTGAGCAGAAAATCCACTTGCCTCTCAAACCCTTTCCATGTCCTCGGGTATAAAGGCACTGCCAGCTTCTGCAGAGGGATCCCGCCCTGGAGCCCCACGGGAGATAAGGGGGACACACAACAAGTGCCATAGGGCAATCTTTGCAGCAAAGGAATTACTACTGCTTAACCAACGCAATATGACAGCCTCAAATGCTCGCACAACAAGGAAGCATCAGCAAAAGCCAAACAGGAGATGAGCAGAAACACGCTCTCACATCCAGAGCCATCTGTCCCTCTTCGCTCGTTCTTGTTTTACAAATTGACCTACTGTTCCAAATCCCAGATTTTCAGAAATAGCACTGGCTGAAGGTATTACCAGGAAAAACGATCAGCGTCAGCTAACCAGTGTAACTGAGGAATTCTTTCCAGGAGGCTGAGGCAGTGATGACAGAAGATGGAAACCCAAAATCCCAGAGTGGGGGAAAGTGCGGGCCACTTGGATACACAGGCAAGAAGCAGCAGGACCAACATCTGACAGTGCAAGTGATGCTCTCTTCTGCCGAAAGCAGATGAAAAGTTTAAAAAAGATCATACCTGTTTTCCAGTACAAATGGTGCATTTCAGAGGACAAACAACCATCCTTTCCCTGCTCTCCAGACCAGCCTTGGAGTAAAGGAGACCAGAAAATCCGAGAGATTCCTAAAATCTATTACTATACCAAATAAACAGCTAGTATTCTCCTGTGAACTGAAAATCCCTTCAACTATTCCCAAACAATTACTGCCTCTCCATCCTGTTCAAAGATAAATTTCCTCTCCAAGGTAATTTTTAATATCATAAGTAGGCCTGGTAATGGCAACGCCGTTAATTTAATATCCTCAGAGACCTTTACCATCTCTCCCTGCTGAGGTTTTCCACAAAGCACCCATCCTCATTGTTTTTCAGTCTTTTGAGCCCTTAAATTCCTATTAGATTGGCATGTCTTCATTGGCCTGACTAGTTTTGTTGTGTGCTTTAATCGGTGGTAAGAGAATAACCCCCTCACAAGGTTTTTGGGGGGGATTTCCTCCCAGCACTGCCAAAGGAGCCACGACTTGCCATGTGTCCTACCCCACCCCGACGCTCCCTCTCCCTTTGAAACGGGGAAAAAAGAAAACTAGGAAACGCAACAGATGGTCTGAAATCCTCTTCCTGCGAAAACCATCGCTACGGCTTAGGCAATACTTCAAATATTTCTGCACGTGACAACAGCGGTATCCAGGACTAGGGAAGATGAGGAGGCTGCTTGTGAAACTCCCCCATAGGCACACTGTTTGCAACAGCCTAGTCCTCTTGTTGAAGACTCTCTTCTTTTCCCTGCTCTAAATCCAATGAGAAAACTAATCTTCCGCAGATTTAAAGCTGACAGGTGGTACATGCATAATTAAAGATGACCTAACAGAGAATGCTCTCATTTCTGGCATATTATCAGACACTTAAGCAAAGCAATTATCAGTAGGCAATCTTTTCTGTCAACAGAGATCGGATGAAACATTTTGCCAGTAAGGAAGCTATTGTAACGATGATACACATGTATTTGCAAATACTCCAGCATTATAACATAGACTTAAATCTCTCTTATCTCAGAGAAATGTCTTCATCACCTATGGAGAACTACAGTAACCTCACATTTCCATGTTCCCCTGCTCTATTTCCACAGTACACACTACAAAGACTCCACCTTGCTCCTACTCATGTCAACCTCTTCCTTCAACCCATCTGCATTCCCTACAAGTCCTGCCGTTCCTCCGCACTTAGTCTTACTGTCCTTTCTTGCTCCCGCATCCCTTACACCTGTACTAGCTGGTAGATGACTGATCGATGCTCCAGGAAACCTTGTCCTCCTGCTTTTTTCCCCCCAAACCTTAGAAAACTTGTCGTCCCTCTTTGCCACTCAAAAGCGAACAAAACCCACACTCCTCCAACAAAACCCAACCAAGCCTCCCCCAAACACCCTCTTCTCCACCTGCAGGTAGCAGCCACCTGTGGCATGTCAGGTGTTGGGTGCTACGCTGCTCTTTTTCTCCTCGTTATAGCTCTTGTGACATCAGCCCCCACGGGGAGGAATTATGGACCTCATATATCACAACACACTGCACTTGTTGCGAACAGCCATGGCTTCCTCACTCATCATGGACCATGAGGTGAACACCTTTTCTCTGGGAGCAGTGAAGGTAGAGGAAGTGAGTGGCCTTGCCTTTCCCAGCTTATAGAGCGGGCAAGTGCAAGCAAAGATCGGTCGGGAGTTTTACGTGGAATCAACCCAAAAGTCTATGCTAAAACTGGGAACATCTTTCCCGCTTTTTGGTTGAACAAGCAGATGGCACTGCCTCCCAAAATAGCAATGTCACCCATGCCGTTCGAAAGAGGCAGAAACTTTTTAACCTAAACTCTTAAAATGCTTCCTTCAAACCGTGTTTTGCAATGAATCCAGAAAGTGTTTTGTGCCTTTTTTTTGTCTCTTAAGAAGCGATTTTTCAAAAACGATCATTTGGGGAAGAAAAACAGGGGGAATAAAAAAATAATTAGGAAAAGGAAAGCCTAAAAAGGTGAGTGGTTTTCTTAATTTGGGGGAAATTAGGATTGTGAGAAGTATTATAAACCGCAATTACATACACACATGGGACTGCACTTTACCTTACGAAAGAGCTGCTCTTAGGGTATAAAATTGCTTTAATATTGCACTAAGACAAGTGTTTTAAAAAAAAATGGCTTATGATAATGGATTTTCAAAGCAAAAGCAAAGCTGCTTTTCCCTGAGAACAGGGCTTTAGAGAAGGGAAACTTCACAATGCCAGTGGTGTGCATTTTGCTGCATTTCACAAGATCTCTCATTATTTAAATTCCGATGTATTTATGTCATACATGGATAAACGATCTTATTGTTCAGAACATGTCTTTATATGAACATCTCTGCTGTTACAACTAGCGTTATTTTGTGTTTTTTTTTTTTATCTTCTCCTTACCAAGTCAGAACAAAAGTCTCTTTTACTGCAGTTTTGGGAACTTCATGCAAATGGCAGTTTTCACACATCAATCGTCAGTTTAATAACACTAATGATAAGAGGGGAATTAATGGTAATGGGCTGACTTTTTGGCAAGCAAATCAGAGTTTATAGAGGAGTTTCTGCTATGTCAAACTTTATAGCCCTGTGTTATCGAAAGCCCTAGCAGTGAGAATTAAGATTAAACCATTGACTCGTTAGCAAGCTGGGCTTACTGAACCACAACTTCCCTGCACAAAGATTGATTATTTAGAAATCCATTTTGCAAGATAGGAGGAGATAGTGATAGTCTTCTGAGACAGCAGGGAGCCATTTACACAACAAAAAACATTTGCCAGGGGATACATATCTGACTGAGCAGGCTCAACATCTTTCTCAGTTAAAGCAATACTGGTTAGTCTCTCAGTCCTCCCTGAGGCATAGAGTTTGGTCATTCCTTCTCCCGCTCTACCCTACTCTTGCAACCATGGTATTTTTCAGCATTTAAAGTCCAGTCTTGCATCCATCACACCCACGAGTGATCTTGGTGACTTCACAGGTGCTGTTTATAGGCATTCGTGCCGCAGGACCAGCGTGGGAAGAGGCAAATAGCCTCATAGGGATAGCTAGGGCAGGGAGAACAAACGGATCTTCTGTGGATTGATGGATGACTACAAAAAGCCACATTTTGAAAATGTGGCTTGATCATGACCGCAGGAATGACACTGAATATAAGAAAAAGCATTTGCTTTCCCAACATGCAAAAAAAAAAAAAAAAAGTGTAAAAATGCCAGCTTTTGACATGAAATACCACAGTAGATGTGAGTGATGGCAGATTTTTAATAACACTACAAATGGGTACTTAAGCAGGCATAGTAGTTCCCCATGGCAATGATGGTCTAAGGACAAACATTACATCTCTTACATCTTAACTCCCCTTTTTATTCACACAGACAGACACTGTCCTTCACCCTGGGCCACTCCAGCCCGGTTCTATGTGGGAAGCAGAGATAAAAATTACACTTTGCTTCTTCCCACTCACCTCTGGCTATGATCAGGACCTGCTAATAAATTGCTCTACTGTTGAATCTCATCCCATGTAGGGCATCTTCTTTCCCATGGATGCCTCACTGCTTTTTCACACTGCCTGTAAGTCTGATGCTATGGTTTCCAGCTATGGGCTGCAAGGACTGAATCCCACATCCTGAGGAGGATGGGCCTTTTCCGTGGAAGTATTTGAACCGCAACCTTTCCAGATTCAGTACCCTTCAGTTTGGCCATATTTCCTGGTTAATGCCCCCCCAGCTTGAAATGGTATTTCCAGGTAAAGAAACCTATGCTAAGGACTGCTAATTTAACTGTGCTTTGTGTCCATTCTCCTGCCACGTGTCGGCTTTGCTGAGAATCAAGTTTTGGAGAGGAGAAACGAAGCCCGCTCCCTTATCATTATTTACAGCACGCACATGAAAAGCGATGCTTTTCATGAGCAGGCAAGTGGGAAAAAAATGTTTTTCATCAGTACGAAGTCTGCTGAAGTTTTACAAGAAGCCCCAAGGCAGGCAGGGCTTATTGTACGCCGCAGGAATGAAACGCAGCATCTTCGGCGAGAAGCTGTTTTATCATTGAGCAGCAGTTTGGGAGAACTGTGGGAACTGGGCTGTCTCACCCATGAGCAAACTAGGAAACAGCAGGAGCTCGTAGGTGTTATCTGAGCGCACGGTCAGGGACAGAGAAGCAGTTAAGCCCCGTCTCTGAGGCATTGCCCCTGTGATAGGTCATTACAGAGAAAAAAAAGCTGAGAAATAACAACTCCACTCAACACCATCACGGCGGCCAGGGGAAGCAAAGTGGCATTAGCAGTGGGTTTGGATGGGCAATGAGCTAATCAGCATAAGGAACGCATATGTGTGATGCGCCAGCGTACACAAGCTGAAAGGGATGTAGTCTCTGGATTTTTGCTGCGCTGTCACTATGACATCACGCTCCTAGCCACCCGCATCACAGACCTTGCCATGCTGTCTGAGCGCCTCTAAACGAGACCATGAAGTTTGTGCCCCATGATCTGCTGCTGCCCACCACAATCCAGCCCCAGACACTGCTAGTGAGGATGGTAACGACCTTCCCCTTCCCAAAAACCTGTGCTAGAATTACCCCATAACCAAAATCCAGCCCCATAAGCAAGTCCTCAGCCAAATGAGGCAATGCATAAATACCACTGCTTGAGCTGGGAAGACACGACTAGATTTTTCCCAAGTCTGAAGGAGTCCCAATTCCTACTGAAATAATGGGAGCTGTGTGTACTCAACATTTTGCTGCAGGCTGGTATCCACTCTGAACAGCGTCTCAAGAAATACTATTGCTTCATCAATACATTTGTAATTCAACCAAAAAAATTTTTTTTAAAAAGCATCTGAAGAGCTTTGCATGGTAAACATCAGAAAAACACCGCTTTCCAACCCTGCAGCCAGTTGTTCTATAATACCTTCTGCTTTGTGCTGACAACCTTTTTTCCCTCCAATCATTCAGACACAATGCCTTCAGGTCTGTCTAAGTAATGTAATTTACTGGAGTGGAATTCCCTTGATACCTTCTGCAGCACTCAGTGACAGTATCATTTATACTCGACACTGTCATGGCATGACACTGATACATTGGCTTTCATCCCTCATTCAGCGCAGAGGGTGCAATTTCACCTTCCATTGTGCCCTCTTGCAGACTGCGCGTACAAATTCCCTCCATTCATGCCTAATTACAAACCTCTGCTGAAATACTCTCATTAGATTTATATTTCTCATTCCAAAGTGTCAATCTTATTTGAAAATCCCAATTTTCCGGAAGATTCATCCATTAGCAGCAACCTCCAAAGCATTCCTTAACCGAGTGCATTAAAAGTGAAGCTGGCAGAGCAGAGACGCACTTAAAATACACCATTACAGCAAATCTCCATTGCTAATTTTTTTGCATTATTTGAGCAACGCAATAAGATCCCTGCGACCGGCCAGCTCAGTTCTTCCAGCAAGCGACGGGAGTAAGCCAGCAGTCAACTGCTGTGTCCGGCTCCGCTCCCATCAGGAGGCTGCACCACATCCCTGAGCATCCACCGTTCCCCGCGGACTGCGTGGGAGGGGATCGCCGGCCGACCGGGATCTGCCACTGCCACCGTACGTCATGGGGAGCACTGACAGCTGAGGTGGCTGTTTGAGGGACTCCAGAAACGGAGAGCCATAGAAAGAGTTTATGACAACCGTAAAAATGCCGGCGTGCAGCCTGCCTGCTGTGGGAAAGTTAAAAAAATCCAAGCTGGGGGTTTCCTCAAGGTAGCGGATCTTCTGCTGTGCAACCCAACAGGTTGTTAGGGCTCTTCAGCTGAAAATCTCAACCGCATTGCTTCGGTCACTTATACTAAACCTAATTTAGTGGCCACATGCAGGACTGTACCCTTCAGACTGCCTGCAGAAAGCACAACTTGGCAGACTCCACCGAGCAGCTCTGCAAGCGGTGAGAAGAATCAAAAAGGGATCCGTCTACCTCCTCAAGAGAAAGGTAAACACCTTAAAAACCTCATCACCATACAAGGGAAAAAATGAAGAGCCCGGCGGCGGGTACTGATAAGTTGCACAACGCGTCCTATGTATGTGCCATCTCTAAAAATAGCCCGAGCGGCGATACCCCTGGAAAAGACCAGGGTGTCTCATCCAGCTGGAAAGTGCGGCAGGGGTGAGCGGCGCGTGAGTGCCGTTGCCGCATGACGCACTCTCTCCTGCCGTTATCTTCAAAGCCATCGGGTTTGAACTCATCTGCATCGGGCGCAGCAGTAGAAAGAAGAGGGGAAGGGAGGGGAGGTGGAGGAGGGGGGAGAAAAAACCCACTTCTACATCTGTACTGAAAAGGGAAAATTCCACAGAAAAAACCGACAACAAACGTTTACGCTGCTTGCCAGCATCTGGTCACCTGCAGGACTGAGATGTGCAGGCGACTGTGACAGATGTAATGTAATTCCCTGCAGCAACCACCGCCGCGGAAACTAATTATTGCTGAAGTTTTGCCCGTTCCCACCTGAAATATTTAAAACCTTGATTACTGCATTAGCTCTCTTGCCTTTCGCAGTTTGTATTAAGGCAGGAGCCGGTCCAACGGTCACGCACAGATGTAAAAGCAGAAACATGTGTTTCAGTGAAAAAGCAAAAGTATGGCAGCAACGACAGGCACCGAGCTCTACTGAGAAGAGGGGGAGGATTACACCAAGCTAATTGAGAGGCATTTCATATTGCACAGTAAAAGACTCACCGCCGACAGCATGGCTATTCCATGGAACAAGCACGTGTGCCTTTAAGTGCCCTCAGCACCCCACATCCTCCGAACCACGCGGCGTTACTCAGAGTGAAAACCTATTGTCTTACGCAGCCCCAATTCTCAGGACCAAACACCTCCGCTACCCTGCCAAGCCTGGAAAACCTGGAAAAGTCGCAAAGCAACAAAAAGCACTGAAGCTCAAGCTGCCACGCAGCAGAAAGCAAGTTTTTCAGCCTCTACCTTGGGTTCTGCAGCTCTTGGATAGATGCTCTCTCTACTCATCCATCGCGAGAATGACATCAAACCGAGATGCTTGACATGCACAGGCACACTCATCCTCTGGAAATGCCACGGCTACTTAATGAGTGAAGCTGGGACAGCACCAAACCTTACACCACCAAGTTACGAATTTCCCTGCATGCGCTGACAGCATCTCTCTTTAATGTTTCTCTTGGCCATGAGCTGACAGATCAATTAATGTGGTCAGAACAGATTCAGTAGCTTGAGATATTGCAACTAATTTAGCGGATTCCTGACCGGTGCAACTACCTGGAAAAGCTACCGAGACAGCGTATTTCAATACTGTCACCCTAAAAACCAAACCAAAAGGATTTTACGTGCCAAAAGTTAACCCTGAGAATTTGTTTCTTAATGCTCAGCAGATTTGTACAGATTTCCTTTTTTTTTTTTTCACCCTTTCTTTTTCTTTGCCAGAAGGTGAAGTTCTTGATCAACAGTTTGGAGGGCTGACTTTAAAGATCTTTCAGTCCTCTCCAAAGCTGCTTTTTCCAGAGAGCAGAACAATTCTGCTTCCAAAATTCTTTCATCACCACCTCTTCCTTACGCACTAATCCTAACTCCTTTCTAAAAAAAAAAAGAAGTTGATGAACTAACATAGCTAGACCACACTGCAAATAAACTCTGCCTCTCCTTCCAACACAGACCCATTTATAAGCATTTAAGCCTGGGACTCACCAGACAGAGCCGAAGCTGCAGGCGAGCCAGTCATCAGCGCTAAGAGAAGGATTATGCTTGCTCTACAAATTCTAAAGCATTTGAATCTTATTTTTAGTTGTACACAAAGGGCAATAAATGGAAAATCTTATTGTAACCACCGCTTTTTCATGGCCACCCACACTTCCAACACCTACAGCGTAAGTATATAAATGCAAAAACCCCAGAACTCATGGCTCATCTGAACAAGGGATGCAAACTTGCTAATTGCTGTTACTTTTTTTCCAGTTTGTGTTTAGAGCATCCTTATGATCTGTTAAACACCAAGGACAGCTATTGGCACGCAGTGCGCATCTACTGCCCGGGATCCTGCTGGATTTCCATACATTTAATTGATTGTTTTCTCTCAGATACCTGGGAGAGTCCTTCTCTAAGTTATCTGATCACTGACCGATTTTGAAATGATGAAATGGAGGAGGTGCCTCTCCCTGACTCTCAGTTTCTCCCCCCCAATCACTGCCCAAACTACTGAGGTGCAAGGAGTTAATGCTTCACTTGCCTGTGAGAAATTATGCCACTCTACCCAGAAACTAGCAATTAAAAAAAAAATCCCTTTACACTCATAATAGTAGAAGAACTTCAAACAAATTGCTGTCAAGGATGATTTCATTGTGTTTAAATCCACTTTACTTCAAGTCGCTTTGCAAATTACTCTTTAATTTTATAGCTAAAACTCCCATGTCTACTACCATGCCAGTTTACCCTCCTGTCTGTCCTATGCCTGATTCTTTCCATTGACGGAAAGCAACACAAGCATGAACCTAATTATCATCTGAAAACCTGCAGAAAGCTAACCCAATTAGCTGAGTAAAAAAGAAATAATGAAAAAAGGTCTGCCTTAAGACCAGACTCAACAAAAGTATAGGTGATGCCACATCTGGGGATGGGGAAAGGAGAGCGAACAATCTCCTGTCATGAATTCCCTTGCTGTCTCTGAAAATACAAGTTACTATAGCCAGAAAAGCATCCACTACAACGCTTTTACTTCTCAACTCTTTGCAATTCATAACAGGAAACACGTCCCGTAAGCTAGCAATTGATATTTAACAAAATAATTTAAGGCAAAGTGCCAGCTCCGGGAAAACGTACCTTTACCTGCATTTGCTCATTAATTGCCCGCTAGACTCAGGGACCCATTGCCTTCCCGCAGCCCCCCGGCAATCTGAGGGCAGAGCCGGCCGCTCTCAAGGCACGGCACTGGAATCAGGCGTGTGCTTTCCTGGCGAGGATTTAGGTCGCCGGACCCGCGTGCTGCAGGTTGCAGGAGCGCAGGTATCTAAGTATTATGAAAATAAATGGGTCATACACCACTGAGCCAACAACCACACCACCCCCAAGGCGGGCGCCGAATGACTGTGCAGGGCTCTGCCAGAGGGAGAGGAGAGGCTGAACCAGCAGTGAAAACAAAACTGATGCGGTGAGATGGATTTTACTTTTCACTGGTTTGGGTTACAGAGAAAGTTGATCTCGCCCTCACTACCTCTCAGTCTTTTCTGTTACAAATAAATACGAAGCAATGCGCGGGCAGGTAAGCCGTCCCACAGAGACGGGCCGGCATCTTGCCCCCCTCCCCGCCTCCAGCACAGGGAAGTGCTGCCGTCCCCGCCGGCCGCGGAGGGAAGGCTGTGACTCAGTCCCTCGGGCTGACACAAGCACGCAGCCGGGCTGTCACCTGCCGCGGCGAAAAATAAAGCGTCCTCGCCACAACACGGCGGCCACGTGGGAAACGCCGAGCACACAGATCAATGACATGGGGCGCCCACGCGGCGTGTCGCGCCGCTGGGCTGGCGAGCAAACAAACCTGTGGTCAATGGCAGCGAAGGGGAGAGCCGTCAGAATGATTTGGTTGCACAGGGAGCGCTGAACGGCAACAAACACCACCGTCCTCCTCCGTCATGCTGGCTAAACACAAGCAGGATGCTCCTCCTGGCCATACAGCCCGTGGCTGCCGCGTGTCCCCGGGGCGGGGATGCCTCCGTCACCGGGCTCTTGGTCAGAGACACCCAGAGAGGGCTGTCGTCTCACTGCCCACGCACGGGTGCACACGCAGCCGCTGTGCACGAAGCTACGCCAGCGCTTTTCAGACCATACTGCATATATTTGTCCAGATTATATCTTATTTTTTAAAAAAATTATATACTTATATATAACTATTTTTTAATACATAAATAAAGGCTGGGTGAAGAATGGATTTGAGAGCAGCCCTGGGGAGAAGGACCTGGGGGTGTTGGTTGATGAAAAGCTCAACGTGAGCTGTCAACATGCGCTCGCAGCCCAGAGAGCCAACCATATCCTGGGCCGCACCAAAAGAAGCGTGGCTAGCACATTGAGGGAGGTGATTCTGCCCCTCTACTCTGCTCTGGTGAGATCCCACCTGGAGTACTGTGTCTGGCCCTGGAGTCTCCAGCATAAGAAGGGCACGGACCTGTTGGAGAGGGTCCAGAGGAGGATACAAAGATGATCATATGGCTGGAGCACCTCTGCTATGGGGACAGGCTGAGAGAGTTGGGGTTGTTCAGCCTGGAGAAGAGAAGGCTCCAGAAAGACCTTACAGCGGCCTTCCAGTACCTAAAGGGGGCCTGCAGGAGACATGGGGAAGGACTTATTACAAGGGCATTTAGTGATAGGATGAGGGGTAATGGTTTTAAACTGAAAGAGAGTGGATTTGGATTAGATATAAGGAAGAAATTCTTTCCTGTGAGGGTGGTGAGACACTGGCAGAGGTTGCCCAGAGAAGCTGTGGATGCCCCATCCCTGGAAGTGTTCAAGGTCAGATTAGACAGGGCTTTGAGCAGCCTGGTCTGGTGAAAGATGTCCCTGCCCATGGCTGGGGGTTGGAGCCAGATGATCTTTGAGGTCCCTTCCAAATCCAACCATTCTATGATTCTATGATTATTATATATACACACAGAGATATCTATATAAACAGAAAAAATATATTTAATCAACATTTGCAGCAAACACTTATCAAAAGCTGTCCCCAGCCACTCGGGCTGGGGGTGCAGCCTGCCTGAGGCACAGAGGCACTGGTGGTGCCGAGGAGCACCTGATGACGCCAAGGGACCAACAGCGCCAGCAGCGGTCAACGGCTTTATGTATTCTCAACAGGAGGGGCAGCAGGAGAAACTGGGTTTATTAGCGGCAAAGAAGATTCCCCCTAGATCGTAGAAAAATGCTTTTTGGCAGTTGTGAGCACGATGCCCAGGACAGGATATCACAGGAGGTCATGAAGCTCCCCAGGATGGGAGACACTCCACACGATGGTGCTTGCGGTGCAGGGCTCTGATATGCCAATACCATAAAACGGGTAAGAAAATGCCTTCTCCACTGTAACAACAGCACTCCAACAGGAAAATGTACCGGAAAAATAATGACATCCAGACATGGCCACATCTTGCATCAAAATCCAGTAGGATAAAACCACCCATGTCCTCAGGCACAGCAATGGCACTTGGGAAATGGATTTGGTACTGAGAGTTCAGAGTGTTTGGTAAGTCAATCTTCACAGGGATGTGACTTCACCTTCAGAAATCTGATTTCCTTCTTAATTCACTAAAGTTACCTGACCTTTCAGTACAGATTTAAAAAAAGATACATTCTTCCCAAGCTGTGGTGGTAGGCGGGTGACAGACATTTAATCACCAAAATCTGCATCTTAAAATTTTACATTATTTACATCTGCCTACAGATGGTCATAGCACAGATCTCAAGATATCTTTTTAAAAATTTTTTTGAATATTCTGAAGAACTCATACCTAGCAAATATGAAATCCAAATATGAAATCTGTGTGTGGAGGTTTCTGAGTTTCGGGTTGCCTTCTTTTTTTCCTGAACAAAGCACTTAAAGGCCCTCGCTGAATTCTCAATGCTGCATAAGCAGTACAAATTAGAACAATTTATTATACACAGAATGCCATTGATTGGGATGTTATTTTTGCCGCTTTTAAAGGAAAACACACAGGGGTAAAACAAAGAGAGAAACGTGAGCAGAGTGTGGAAATTGTTAGGAATTGCTGCCCATCTCCGCTGGGATGCCAGAAGCCCTGCCCCAGCATCTGCTTCAAGGCACGGCCATGTCCCCAGCGCCCGAGCAAAGCCCCATCCGTACTCTGCCATTAGCAACCGCTTCGTATACGAACTGTGAACCGCTCAGCAAAGAGCAAGGCTTCTCCCTAATTCCTGTACTCCCTCATTATAATACACCCGGTTTAACATGCCCAGGATTAATTCCCAGGGAATATGGAGAAATTTTTTTTTTTTAATCTCGGCACACATACCATAACAGGGTTTTGCAATCTGCTCCATCAGAACAAGGGAGATACCTTCTGCTTTGGATTCAAACATCAATACGTATTATTTTTACGGAGATCACAACAATCAGCGCCCCAGTAGTATTATGAGAACTAAATAATAAATGGAAGGTGGGGGAAAGTATACTTGTTTAGGAAATACACTGCACCCTGGGAAAAGCAAGAAAAATACGGTTGTTACAGCTGGGTCAACCGCGCACAACTGCTCTTTCCAACAAGGCTAATTAACAAGGGAAAGTTCACTTCTTTCTATGGGAATTGCTATAACAAGGTAATTGTTACAAGCAGAGTTTGTTATCAAAAAAAGCCAGACAGCGGGGGGAACACTGAGAAATTAAGTAAGCAGCCGGCAGCTTGCCCTCTCATCTACCTCTGCTGGCACGGATCCGCACGCACAACGGGTGCAACCCCCACCAACAACCTGCAAGGTGACACACGTGTTTTCTAGGAGTTAGAGCACACATCATATTTTAAAAGTTTGGCATATCTTGAGCACACAATCATAGTTTAGAAAAAAAAAAAGAAAGAAGAAGAAAGGAAAAAGAAAGGGCAGCACGCATTTGATAGAACCACAGAATCTTTTTGGTTGGAAGAGACCTTTAAGATCACCAAGTCCAACTGTTAACCTAACACTGCCAAGTCCACCACTAAGCCATGTCCCTGAGCGCCATGTCTACATGTCTTTTAAATACCTCTAAGGATGGTGACTCCACCACTTCCCTGGGCAGCCTGTTCCAATGCTTCACCCTTTCAGTGAAGAAATTATTCCTAATATCCATCCTAAACCTCCCCTGCTGCAACTTGAGGCCAATTCCTCTCATCCTATTGCTTTTTACCTGGGAGAAGAGACCGACCCCCACCTCACTACACCCTCCTTTCAGGTAGTTGTAGAGAGCGATAAGGTCTCCCCTCAGCCTCCTTTTCTCCAGGCTAAACAACCCCAGCTCCCTCAGCCGCTCCTCATGAGACTTGTTCTCCAGACCCTTCATCATCATCCTTCTCCTTCTCTGGACTTGCTTCAGAACCTCAGTGTCTTTCTTGTAGTGAGGGGCCCAAAACTGAACACAGTATTTGAGGTGGGACCTCACCAGTGCCGAGTACAGGGGGAGGATCACGTCCCTCGTCCTGCTGGCCATGCTATTTCTGGTACAAGCCAGATGCTACTGGCCTTCTTGGCCACCTGGGCACACCGCTGGCTCATATTCACTCAGCTGTCGACCAATGCCCCCAGGTCCTTTTCCACCAGGCAGCTCTCCAGCTGCTCTTCCCCAAGCCTGTAGCGCTGCACAGGGTTGTTGTGACCCAAGTGCAGGACCCGGCACTTGACCTTGTTGAACCTCATGCCATTGGCCTCAGCCCATCAATCCAGCCTGTTCATATCCCTCTGCAGAGCCAACCTACGCTCAAGCAAGTTGACACTCCTGCCCAATTTGGTGTCATCTGCAAACTTACTGAGGGTGCACTCGATCCCCTGATGGCAACTTCTATATCCTTAGACTAGTTTTCAAGTTTATTTGACCCTCAGACCTGGCTTTACTGTTGGAAATGGAGACTTCTGATTATATGCAGCACAAGAATCATCAAGACAAACTTTCTAGGTACTTCTTGGAATGAGAGAAGATTTTTTCCATTTATGTCCGTTCCGTTTCTGGTGGCTTTTTCAAAGTCCCCTACGAAGGATGACATTTTTAATGTTAGTTCCTCTGAAAGGGTTTTCAACAGTGAATCTGCAAGATGCCTAATGATAAGATTTTCAAACATCATGGAAAAAGCCTGCAAAGAACTGTGAATAAGGCTTCCAAACCTCCTGGGAATGGTGTCAAGTAGGACTAATGAACAACTAGCTGTTTCTGCCTGCCTAGCTGTTATGACTCCTATTTTCAAGTTTTCTTCCCTTAAGACAAGCACTAGAAACAAGTTTCAAACCAGATCCAAAATTGTGTAGTCAGAAGATTCCTGCTATTGGGGGCTTGATTAATAACTGTGACATAGACTGCCAAGCCTACCATGAAATGGCAACGCTCTCCTTTTTTCAGAAAACAGAATCAGACCAACACCTTGTAAGGCCTCTTTGACAGTACATTCTGTTACTAACCAGCCTTTCTCCATTGCCTACTCATCCACTATTATTTTTGCTGATATTCATCACACCAGAAAAAATTTTCTCATCTCTTTAAAAACTGAATTTCCATGTGCATTAGAAAACCCTGTTGCAATAGACTATTCGTGTTTTAAATAACACATTCAGTGTCACATAAGCAAATAAAGTAACTCAAATAAAGGTATGTTTCTAATACAAACTCTTTAGTTCCAAAATACACCTTTTTTTTTTTTTAGTAGTAGTATTACAAACCAGTTCCTAAGATCAAAAATGATGTTAGTAAGCATTCAAGAAAAACTAACCAGCAATGAGTGCTGTGGTTGGCTTCACTGCCGTGTCCTGATTAATCATTAAAACGTGTCGTATGTGAACGTTTGCAGTGAACAAACTAAGGCCGGAACACACAGTACCACACTGTGAGCCACAATTTTGTATTACCTCTGGCTCAAGCAGCCCTTTGCCAAGCTGCTCTATACCACCGTCTGAAAGATAAAAACCTAATCACTATGAGATTTGGCTTTATTTAAAAAATTAATGCAAAAAAGTTGTGCCCAAGCCTTTTTCCCAACTTGTCAGGTCTGGCCTGTCCCAGCCTCTGGACAGCACAGACCAGCACATCCATGCCACCCTTGTAACGGTCCAGAGGCTTCTTCCACCTGCAGATCCATCCCAGAATTGGGGTTAGAACTGCGGACAAGTTAAAAAGGGTCAAATCAATTTCTCCCCTCTAGAATAGCCCAGAGATTCCGTGCCAGGCTGATGCTAATCAAGGTTTCAGAGGAGGATTCAGCTATGATGGGGGATGAAATGTGTGCACATCACCACAGCCACCCCCTGTCTTGGAAGGAAAAATTGAAGCATGCAACACATACCAGGAACTCCTACCCAGCCTGAGGAGACAGGAAGGGGTCTGCAGACCCCTCAGTTCCCCTTTGTCCCTAGTAGACCTGTGCACAGCTTTCTAACCCTCCTACAGCCAGGTACAGCAGCTAATTCCACCTGGAAGGAGCTGGAGGTGGCAACAAAGGTACTACTGATGCTTACACAGCCCTTTGGGGCAGCAGGCTGAAAGGAGAAGCAATGCCAGCGATCCTCCGAGGGAAGTGTTCTGGAAACACCAATGAGGAGAATATGGATTTTATGATGGGAAAAATACAGGGATGCCTGCAGTCCTGCTGAGCAAAGGATGGCCTCCAAACTGGTGTGAAGCATGCACAGCTCCAGCACAGCCCACTGAGGTAAATGTACAGACACTTACTCACTTGGGGAGAAAAACAAAGTGTAGTTAGGGGGATGGTGTGAAGGGAGCTATTTTAAGTACTCCTTGCTATAGTTTACTATGGTAGCGGAACACTTAGAAAAGCCTTCAAAATGACAATCAACATTTAGGTTAAAAAAGCAAGTAACTACTTCAACAACAAATTATTCACCACCTAATGCCTGCTGTTGAATTACAGCTTTTACAGTATTTTTCTGAAGCATGATGTTTACTGCCTCCACCTTGCTTCCCCAAGACCCTTTTTTTTTTTCTTTAAATAGAAAGGAATTTGAATCATGACTTACATGTAACTTTTCTAGGTTCTGTGCTGGCTAAAACGTTCTCACGACGCAGGGAACAGGATCAATGGAGGAATTAAGAGGCTGCAGCAATCCATTAAGAAGTGGCCCTCCAAAGTTTTGTACGGCAATGTTCTGGCAACTCAGGTGATAGCAACCTAAAATAAAATAAAGGCAGTCATTAAAAAATTCAAGCACTGAATCTTCACAAAACTTCTCTTTTTTTTTTTGCTTTTGTTTTTTTTTCGTTTCCCCTCTTCTAATTCTAAAAACAGTTTGGGGCCCTTTTTTTTCAGACAGAAGGTCTATGTCAAACATAACAATTACGTTATGGTCATTACATACCTCCTCTTACCTTTAAACAGTAGACACCTTACAACAAAGACTATTCTTTTCTTGCATTCATAGAGCATCTAGACATATGAAGCCCCGGAGAAGAATTACAGAACAGATAAACTAACACTTCTGTGATTATTCTACCAGATCATACTGCAGTATGTGCACACTTATGCACACATACTAAGAAACTTTTTATGATGAGGGGTGGTGAGTCACTGGAACAGGTTGCCCAGAGAAGTTGTGGATGCCCCATCCCTGTAAGTGTTCAAGGTCAGATTAGACGGGGCTTTGAGCAACCTGATCTAGTGAAAGATGTCCCTGCCCATGGCAGGGGGTTGGAACTACATGAGCTTTAAAGGTCCCTTCCAATCCAAATCATTCTGTGGTTCTATGAAACTGCGCATCACACCATAAAGGTGTTCCAGCAAAACTGACAAAATGATCTAACAGACTTTAAATATAAACTAATGCTGGCTTTTGTCAGTTTTGCTTTGATTTTATCAAGTCAGGAAAATCAAATTTGTCCCTTTGTTTCTGCTTTATTCTGGGGAGGTTCAGAGAAGAAACATCATCAGCATAGTTCAATATCCCCCAGTTAATGCGATGTGTGTCATACTCCTCTATCGACCCTAAAGCAAAGATACCCGTCCGTGTCAAAAGAAAACTGGAGAGGGAATAAAATGTTTGTGCACCCACAGCAAATTCACCGTGCTGCAAGGGGCTCGGGGCTCGGCCCCCGCAGGGGAGGCACTCTGGGATGGGGGGGGGGATTGCTGAGAGCAGAGCTGGGGCTCAGGGGCTGGAAGAGGGGGTGACCCCCTGGCACCTGAGTAGTCCCAGCATCCCCACACAGCCCAGATCCCACCCAACGCCCAGTCCTAGCTGACTCCGAAAAGGCTTCCCCCATCTATCAAGGAAGCGGTCACACGCTGAAGTGGTTGGGGAGGAGGCTGAGAAGGAAACACTTGTGGAAGGAGAAGTAATTAGTTTAAAGTTACAGGGATTTTCAAGTTGCCAGCGCCCAACAGTTCACCAATTTCCAGGAAAAAAAACCCCTGAATGCTTAACTACTATTTACTTGAACAAAGCTGGAGATTGGGAGTGGAAAGGAAGATGATTAAGGTCCCTTCCAACCCTGACAATTGTATGATTCTATGATTTTCTTTTGAACAGAAGGGGACAGGAGCAGTACAAGCACTGGCATGTATCTATCACTGCAAGGGCAGTGTCTGCAGAATTACCGCAAACCAAAGCTACGTAAAGGGGGAGGTGAGGGGAAGGAAAATAAAAACCCCAAAGTTTTGATTTTTTAAAAACCTGCTATTGTTTTTCTGAAACTTGCAAAATGAACTCTTCAGTAAAAACTTCTGGTTTCTCAAGAAATGTCTACTGACTCCATAAAAAAGTTAAGAAATAACACAAAGCAGTGCCAAAGAAAGAGGTGTGGTGAGTGCTTTTTACATGCAGTTCCTGGGTAAAAAAAGTTCAATACTTTCTGAGCACTGACGCTACAGCATTTTACACCAAGCCTTTTAGAGAACTGGATCACTTACGAAAAGCAGGTTGTTTCTTCTGGATGAAACCCTCCTAGATGATTTACCAACAGATGCTCAAAATACTGCTACCTGTAAGGACTATCTATATGGGTACTTGAAAAGAATCAGGAGGCTATGCTAGGAACACAATGCTTGTGTCTCTTCGTTTATATAATTTTCTCCAACCAGGCATAACACTCATTGACAGCCTGTAAGAAGACCAAACATTTATGGTCACAAATATACATTATCTAAATTGCCTATAAAACTAAAAATATAAACTCCAAATCTGTTCAGTCATAAATCACTGGTAGAACAAATGTAACTGTTGCTTACTCAGTGGCCAAAGGAGTAAATAAAACCAGGCAAGGCTTTGTGTTTTCAACGACAAGTTACTTTTCTGAGCTGAAATTGCACTTGACACAGCATATCAGGAGGAAAGGAGAATAAACAGAAGAGGGGAACAGGGAAACAAGAAAAAAAGCCGGGGGGGGAAGACTATCAGTGCCACGATTTTCTGAGAAGGTGTGATTGATGTTCACTGCTGTAGAAAGCATGAGGCTGCATCCCAAACATTTCAATCCCTTCTGCAAATGTCTCACTCCATATCTCGCCCCATGTTCCCTAGATATTCTTGCCCTACACGGGATGATCCGACCAGCATCAGGTTTTACACATGATCTAAAACATGAAAGCAGGAATCTCTCTGCCCAGGGGTCAGCTTAGGGTAGATTGAAACCTAACTCTCCGCCTACACACAACACGAGGGCTTCTTCATGCTTTCCATTTGGTAAAAGAATTTTCTTTCTGAAACAGGCAAATTATTAACAGCAAAACTGTTGCTGCAGCTGTAAATTACAAGGAATACATGAAAAATGAGCTTCTACAAAATGAAGAACCTATGGCGCATCTACTGAAGAGGAGTTTCAACATTTTAACATGCTGACCGGCCAGGTTACAGCATGGCAAGAGCTGGATCCCAGGCAGAGGAAGATGAACTTTCCACTCCAAGGCTTGGTCACATCAAGGTCTCGGCTCTCAGCACAGACCTGCCCATGTGGGCGATCAGTTATAGCATTGTGAGGTGCCGCAAAATCATTGTTCAACGTCAACTTGAAGACCCAGCTCCTGGAGTCAAGGGGTGCGGAAGGAAGCTTTGTTTTAAAAAGAAGCATCTGCCTTCATAGCTGCATAGAAAGCTAGAAAGATAACAATACCTCAAACCAGACATTATAAGCTTTTTTTTATTTTTAAACTTACATTGTTTAACAACCTTTTGTACATTTTTGAACCAGGTTACATTTTTTTCTCCTTTCTGGGGGCTTCCAGTACTACTTGGCAGCTCAAGTTAGCACTGAAGAATGCAAATGCAAAGGAAGACGCACCAGACACCACAACTGGCAGAAGAAGGAAGCATGAAGATAAAAAAATATTGACTTCAAAAAAACCCTTCCAGCTTGGATTTCTGTTATACTGAGGGTGTGTTTCAGAGAGGTTTTGCTGTTAATGTAAAATAATGAGAGCTTTGATGCTTAAGAGAAGAAAAACATGTAAGTTGTTCAGTTTGCAATGAACAAACCAAGAAGGATGATTTGAGAAGAGTGCAATGAGTGCACCCGGGTATCGCTCTGGTTAGCATGTAGCACGAAGGATGGTTCAAGTACAGCAAATTGTGTAACCATGGCCCAGAAAACCAGAGAAGCTGGGCAATGACGGAGGCAAGCAACAAATACACAGTTGGCTTCGCAAACACAGCAACGTTCACAACGGGCGCGTAAATTAGGGATGAGTAAAATGCACCCAATGCGACAAGACGAGTTGGTGAGCGTCTCACAGATGCGGATAGGAGAAAAAAAATATTTAAGGAAGGCTGCACACCAGCGAGCAGGAAGAAGCGAGCACAGATGTACAGACAGAGCTGGTGTTTTCTGAAGCGACGCCTCACTTGGTGGCGTGCAATGCTTCTTACACAAACATGCGCAGAAATTAGTCCCAGTGAAGTCAAGGATCCCAGGCTGTTACATGCAATATCATCACAGATTAGCGAACGTGTTTTCTTTACATTTTGTGTGGTTTTGAGTGAAGCTGAAGAGTATTTCTTTCTGGTTGAAACGGCTTCATTGGAACATTTGTAGCTTGCAACTGCTTGAAGGATTGCCTGAGGCTGAGAAGGCGTTTGCAATGCTCCTGACGTCTAGTGCAGGATCCCTCCCTGAAATCTGTAAATTAAACTCAAGACGACATCGATACCTATGTCTGAAAAGACGCACAGCCTGTGCATTTAATTTCCTCCTAATAACCTGCCTGGTTCTTCCAAAGGGGAGAAAAACACTCATCTATCACTCCTGCTCATGTGCACCATTGGGTCAGGGACAGCCAAAACCAGAAGTCTGAAAGGCACACCAGCTTCTTCCCCGGTGCCCAGAGGTGGGATGCAGAAGACCACCACAACTGAGGAGGTTTGGACCAGAAGCAGGGAAGTACCCACTCGAGACCGTGAGGACCGGCTCTGCGGTGCGTCCCTATCTGGGCGAGCTGTGTCAACAGTCAGCGGAGATGAGATTGAGCTGTTCGTTCAGATAATGGCAAAACCACATGAGGAATCAGCCTGGCTGGAAACCACGACTGAAGTCACCAGGAGAAGCAGCAAGATAACTGCCACTGACTGACTGAAGGGGAAGGCAGCTCTGCTGCCCTGCGCTGGCCAGGGAAGCGCTCCAGGGTCTGCAAACTGGATATTCCCCAGCTACTCTTAACAGCGCCAACTGGGCTTAAACGGAAAACCCTCAGAGAAGCCGGGGGACGTGCGTGGGGGGAATTTTCCACTCCCTCTCATCCTCTGGTTGCAGTTAACTCTGTGACACATCAACCAGGCTGGGCTAGGAGAGGCGGGAGATTAGTTCAAGAGCATCACCACAGGAACTTGTAAATCTTTTATGTAAAATCTGAATGACCTTATCATGGGAATATACCTGACTCAAAATAAAGCCACCGTTGAAAATATTTTATCTTGGTGGTATGACTCATGAAAGAATGGCTAGGTGTAAAAGGGAAGTAAATATATGCTGTGAGAAAGACACACCCCCCCCAATATTATCCAATGACACATGATGAATATTTATGCCCCACGCAGTAAAACCAATACAAGGCAAAAGTCACAGCCTAATACTTCGTGTCAGATCTGATAAAATTCAGACATCTGGCTTACTTCGCCTTAAGGACTGGAGATTTTGATTAATACACATGCCAACAGGAGAAAATAAGATGGTTCAGCGACAGGGATGAAACTGCTGTCCTTGCGCCTGGCATCTTGGAAGACGATACCAGACTGGCCAGCCCTGGGTCTCTCAGGTAAGGATGCTGACCAGGCTGGGACAAAATGACACAGCCCACTGGGTTTCTGCTCTGGGATTCCTGCCCCAACGCACATGAACCATGAGAACACACACCTGCCCTGCCAAAAGGATGTTCCCGCCTTGAACGATTATCACAGTCAGACTTTTACTGATGATTTATTTTAAAAAATGAATATCGAGAAAACAGTTAACATACAGAACGAAAGAACAGGCCACAGTCAACCACAAAAACTCCCCATAAGGTTCAGCATGTGGGAAACAGATAAGTAAATGCTGCGAAAGATGAACAATATTTAAGTATTAACACAAATGTTTTTTTTGGGAAGGTTTATCTGGCATCTCTACCGGTTTTCCTCCAAGCTCTAATACAAAAATAACTATGTCTAACTGCGACTGGGAGAGATGGCAGCAGCTCAACATTGCTCCCTTTTTTTTCTCTGTACTCGGAAAAAAAAAGGCCTACTGTCTTATAACATCAGACAATCTAATTTTCAGGTGATTTCAGATCAGGGTGAAGTCAGTGATGAATTTGCCAGTTCAGAAAGTTCAGTCACTGGGTCTCATTTTCATCAGCTTGTGAAATGAGGACAAACGTGCGCAACAGGAGGGCAGGAGAAACACAGCCTTTCTCCAAGCTGTACAGCTGTCTCCCATGCTCTAGCATGAAGTGAAGGAATTGTCCTTCAGCTCTAGAATGAAGTGAAGGAATCAATCCTTCAGCTCATATACATGCTGAATGCAACAGTTGCGCATTATACTATGAGTCACAGAATCAATCATAGAACGGTTTGAGCTGGAAGAGACCTTAAAGATCATCTTCCCCTTCTTCAGTTCCCCCAATCTTCAGTTCCAACCCCCCTGCCATGGGCAGGGAACCCTCCCAAAGAGGGAGCCCATGCTGATGAAAGTATGCGTCTACCATGGGCCCACGCAAGCTGTGGTGGGGCTGAGGGTGGACCAATACTGCATCCCATGTGAAGGAGCTGCTGCTTAGCTTCTCCGTCTTCACCCTCACACCAAGCAGGGAAAAGGCAAAAGACCTAAAAATGTTTTGTGGGTTTTCTTCACTGGTCGTAACAAACAGAAAAAGAGAAAGGCAGAATCTGTGATGGGAAAGAGCTTTAAAAATACATTCCCTGTTTGGTGAACTCAAGCCTGCTTAACAAGAAAAGCCAGAGAGGCCACGCACAGTAATGCTGAGAAAAAGGAAATGGTACTTCACTTTAGCCAGAGTCATAAATCTTAGCAGTGAGCCTCTAACGGCAAAACGGCAAGCAGGGGAATTTTTATACACAGATAATTAGTTGTGAGCTGATATCGGGTTTACTGTGCTGTGCACTCCGCGTGTACAGCGCCTATTCAACCTGCAAAACACCGCGTGGGGCTCTGGCTGCCTCGCTGCCGCTGGCTTCACCTGGAGGTGTGGGGCTGAAACTCCCAGAAACTCCTATAATCAAAAACGCAAAGTGGAGGTGGATATTTCTGCTCCACAGAAATACGAGGCAAACTCAGTAAGATTTTTCCAATGGGGAAAATGCACTGTGCTTATAAAACCAAGCCCTCTGCTACAGGGGAGATGGACCAACAGGACACCTTTTCCCACCATTAGCACCCTCGTCTTCTGGGGTACAGACACCACTCACGGATGCTGCAGAGCAGGCAGTTCGGTCAGGGAAAAGGTTGACCCACTGAAGCAGAGAAAGAAAACGTGGTGGAGGAAATTCATCAGCCAGAAGCAGCTGCAGAGCTGTCTCGCAAGGACTAAAGTCAACAGGGTGTTCCCACCACCTCTGCTGGGAACAAGGCTGCCCATCTGCCAGCGCTCGTTCCTCGACATCTTGCAGTGTTTCAGAGCATGGCCAGGGATTTCCACTAGCAACAGACGTGAGGCAAAGACTCAACCGCATTAAATAGTCAGACCGCAATTCCAGTCAAAGAAAAGCCGCTTTTTGGTTTCTAGATGAGAGGGTATCCAAGGGACATGTGCCAGCAGCATGCCAGGCGCGCGTGGTGCCGGTGAACACTCTTGGCACTTCTGACGCTACTTTAGAAGGGACAAATTTAATCTAGAGAAGGAGGTGTGGAAGCCTTCATCCCCCCAAAGCTGCCCGAGTTAGAGAACAGCCCGGAGAGCAGAGTGGCTTGCTGCTCTAAGACTGGCCAAGAGACACCCCAGTGAGCAAGGAGAGCCCACCCTGTTTGCACTAGGAGTTCTGAGGCTACGGCCCCTGCAGGTTGTCTTGGTGCTCCTAACTACTTTCTGCCCATCTTCTGCTCTCTTTTTCATCCCTAACCCAGTGCAAAAGGGCAGAGACGCTGCATTGCTCCGTCATGCTCTGAAAGAGCCGGAGGCAGGTTAAGGCTACAGGGCAGACCAGCTTCACCATCCCCCCGCAAGCTTCATCTGACGGGGTTAAGCAGCAGCTCTCTTGTGCAAGGCTCAGCTCTCTTGCTACCGTATGTTAAACCGACAGACCAATCTGTATTTACTGCGCTAAACTACAATTACGGGGGGTTTTTTTCATCATTCAGCCTAATGGTATGCAGCTGTCACAGAAATCTTTGAACACATCACTGGCTCTCTTTGAGCTGATTAACCAGATAAGGAACTGTAGCCAAAAGACATGAAAGGATGGGTCCAAATTTCAAACTCTCAGCTGAGCAAAGACTGTATGAAACGGGGGCATGAAGGGGGAGAAGGTTCACAACACAAACAAAGGTTTTGTTTACTACAGATCCAAACAGGTGAAACCCTCTAAGTCACTTGGCTTAAGAATCAATGCACACCAGGCTCAAAGCGGTGCTGGCGGGTATTACAGCTGCCACATCAATCTGTGTGGATGCCACTATTTGTGTCTTTTTTTTTTGGGTCCGGAATTGAGGGAGAACCTAACAACAAATCTAACTTTACACTGAAGAAATCTCCTTGTGATATTGAAGAGCTCCAAGACCCCAGCCCCTCTACCCAAGCTGCTTCTGTTCAGTGTGTTTCTTTGAATAGCACAGTATTTATTTTTTTTTAATTCAAGACAGCTCCATGTATTTGCTTTTATTTCTAGCATAGTGTTTACTATTCCAATCAGAATGTTCTGTAATCTCATCTAAATGTTTTATTATTAATTGCTGCACCCCGCACCCCACCCTTAATAATTATCCTGGGGAGAGGTAAACATTTCAACACGAGTTACTTTAGTTAAATCCATGAATATGCATTATTTATTTATTTAGGTAAACAGTAATTAAGAAAAATCACCCAGACTGTCTTCTGTTTGAAACGAGCACTACTTCACCAGCCTTGCCACGGGAATTGTAAGTCCCTTAAACACATACATTACTTTGTCCGCCTCTACCGTGATTTACATTTCCGGGCCTCAGACTACACAATAGCTGCCAGGAAAGCAGTGCCAGCGTTGCCCAAGGTCGTGCAATGACTCCAAAGCATCCACACTCGCTCCTGAGGATGAGCAGCAGCTACCCAGATGCCAGTAGAGAAGAAAGTTGCAACATCCTGGCTGCAAGATGAGGACCAGAACGCTGCTATCTATCACCCAATATGTCGATTTTTACATTTTTTCAGCAAGACCACCTCTATTAACATCAAAACACTCATGACCCCTTCGCGCTTGCTCCATGGACAGAGGGCTATGTCCTTACAAAGCAAGGGGCTGTCACCACTGTGGTCTCTCCATGCTAAGCTGGGGAGCAGCCAGGCCCAGATCAATGAGTGTTTGGAGTCAGACAGCCCCCTGTGCGCTATATATATATATATATATGTAAAACCTATGCACTGGGTAATAAGCAGCTCAGTGTCTCCACTCAATTCCCCTGGTTTCTTCCTCAGTATTACATGACCTCAAACACGGCAACATCCCGTCCTGCCTAACACTTCCACCAACTTCTGCCACACTCCGTGACCAGGTAGCACCACAGGCAACGAAGCCATTTACAGGGAACTCATTATTTTAACCTCAAAAATTAAGACATGTCAGGCAGTCCTGACATCATTGATCATCCAGCCTAAGGATTGCACCGGCGCTGTAAGAGAGGAATCAAAATGTCTCCCAAAGACAAAGGGATTTTCGCAGATCTAGAATTGTTAAGTAAATAGATAAAACTGCGGTCTGGGCTTTGTTTCAGTTTTCAGAGCTAATTTCCGGCCACTGTTCAGAGAAATGCTTTGCATTTCCATTTCTGACTCACCCATTTTAACAAGAGCACTCACTGGAATTACTAAGCACGGGATCCGATCAAAACATTTCACTTTCTGAATCAAAGTGCTTTTCAGTTTTATTGATGCGAACTTAACTATAAAATTTTAATGTGGTGACTGACAACATTGCAGGGGGGGGTGCGGGCAGGGTCCGGGCGTGCGATGCGATGGGTCTCTCTCCCACCGTGCGCCCGGCATCCCACCAAGGCGCAGGGATGCCTCCCAAATTCTGCACAACCCCTCAGCGGAAGCTGATGCCCAACTCTGGCATCCTGATCACAAAACGATACACCCTCCTAGAGACAGGTTTAAATGTCGGGTATGAATGAAAAGCATTCCTGAAAAGAATCTGTTACGAAACCGAAAATCGGAGACCGCCGCAGCGCTGTGCCTAAGTTGAGTCATCAGTTCCCTTTAGAGCCTAATAATTGACACTGCCTTGATCAGAATGACTGATCCGAATGTTGCTTTTTGTTTGTGTGTTTTTGTTGTTGTTTTTTTTAATAATAAAAAAAAAATAGATTTCCTATGCAAACAAGCCGCCTGTCATCTCGCAAGAGTGTTTGTATTTGCCAGATCACGGGAAACATCTGTCAAAAACAGATTTCGCTCTCCTCAGTCAACTCAGCACAGTCTGAATCAGACTGTACTACAAAGAAACCAAAAACAGGTCTTGTTATGGAAAAAATACGCTGCCAACTCTCAGTGAAAGCACTGATTTTATTGCATTTTCTTGGAATTAAATGCTGCAAAGAATATTAGAAGAGTTCCCTCCTTCCCCTGCATGATCTCTCCCAAAAAGGAAACCCTAGGAATTTAAGAGCTGCTTTTCTCCCCTCTTCCTGTGCTCTTCCAGAATAAAATACCTTCTAGGAAGGGATAGATAAGAGAAAGAACAAGGTTTAGTGAAACTTCAGAACATGCTGATTTCCCACCTTTCGACACCAATATTTGGGTAACAGAGTGATTCCCCTCCTGATGCTTCCAACAAACAAACACTCCCACGCGTCTGCATCCCTCAGGTCACACCTCCCCAAAACGATTCAGTAATTATTTTCACATCTTCTAAACAGGAAAAGATCAAGCGAGGCTGCAACTGCCTCTAGTGGTGTTTTCTGAAGAAAAGGTGACACAAAGCAGGTCGGTTGCTACTACCAGGATAAGAGTGATGCTAGACAGACGTACTGTGGGTCTTCTGCCAGGGAATCTGCCCTGGAATACCAAAATCATTAGGAAAAAAAAAGAAAAAGAACCTAAAGGGAGAAACAGGTGCAGACTTTAAGAGAAAGAAGATTAGGCTATGCCATTAGCATGACAATGGAGGGGAGATGGCTGGGGCAGGAGCACCAGGCTCACTGGGTAACACCCAGGTGTCAGGACTGGGACAGACACAGACACCTGTTAAATGGACCAATAGTTTATAGATTAAGAGGAGAGTATTTAAAAAATTTAGTGGTGAATACATGGTCTTATCAGAAGTATGTCTCTGGATGGGTGAGAAATTAATGTCCATGTCTATATTAGCCTCGGGAGACCGAAACTGCTAGTACTGTGGAGCTGATGTGATGCCCTATTTTTGTTATTTGCCTGGCAGTAACTCCAGCCCAGCGCCGCAGACTGGGCACCCACCAGCGGTTGGAGGACATCAGCAGCGCTGCTGGAGGCACAACTCTCAGCCTGTATCAGTAACTCATGGATTGCACAGCATGCTACTAATTCTTAAAAATTAAGGCATGGAGATAGGAGGAGAACCTCGATACACTTTGGAGAAGATAGAGGACCACCCATCTAAACACTGAGAGTAATACAATGGTAGATTTTAAAACATGAAGACGGGCAAAATCCAAAGCTGCAAAGGAGAAGAAAAGATGAAACGAAAAGTACAAAAAGGGAAAATTATTTACTGCCTGAAGGTAACATTTGACTTTATTTCTCTAACTGTGGTAGACAGCTGGACATGAAACTAATACTTGCAAGTATCTGCAAAATATTGTACTCTGCCTCCTTTGAATGGGGCAGAAGTGGATTTAAACAAAAGTCTTGGTTTTCAATGACAAAGAAATCTTCACGCAAGCAATTTACACAGCTCTTTTGAAGTAAGAAATGACTGCAGAGCTACACTTAAGAAGCAAACCTATGACAATACTAAACAAGATGTAATCTCAGCTGTGATTTAGAATAATGTCCAGAAGCATATAGCCTTAGCTCTGTTCAGCACAGAATCCAATGAGTATCATTGATCTTGTAACATTTCTGCGGAATCTCGTATTTTTCTGACCAACACTTCTACCTATTTGAGCTATTTCAGACAGAAATGGACAGCCATACTTCCAAAATGAGAGGAGACACGCTATTTTGGCCAGATTTGAAGGGAGAATGCACTTAGCACCATTTTTATCTGCCTGACCAAGGATAATGCACGCTTTTGACCATGACTTTTTATAAACTCTTTGAAGTTTTATTATTCCAAGGTATAAGGGTGGAAATACAAAGACAGAGGAAGCAGAGAAAAATTGAACGGGAATTAAAAGCACTTTGTACTCTCAAGCCTGCAAGCGAAAGAATCATGTTTGGCTTCAGTAGAACACTGCCAAGATTAACAAACCATTTGCTGTCTGGTGCTGCACACCAGCAGGTCGTGCACAAACCTACGTTAATGTTTTGATGCAAGCTAAGTGGGCAAAATTTGAAGTGCCACTTGTATTTGCTCTGTAGTTAATTTTGCACCAACACTTGAATGTCACAATGAAAAAAAAAAAAAGGCACGGGAAAGAAAGCAAAACAAGGCTCATCACCTCATAAAGAAAGTCAAATAAAACAGCAAAGACTGCATTTTTAATGTCTGCCTAGCTCTCTCTAACAGCTCAACTCAACACAAAACTTAGGCACTAATTTAATTTCTTCTTCAGTCTCATGCTGCCTGAAAGCAAGAAGTTTAATACCAGTATCGTCACCATCCCGGCTAACTATCACCCAAAGCAGCAGTAAGAACCAGCACGCATTAGGCCAGAATCAATGCCAACTAGATAACTAGAAAAAAGAATTATTTTCTTAGCAAGCTCCCTTCTCTGCTCTTTAACTGTGACTATGCCAGCTTCAGAGAAGTCTGGCATGATTCACACTCACCGCTCATTCCTGTAAGAAAAATGTTGCCTGCACCCAATAATTACAGCTTAACTTTGCCATGTGAAAGACCCTCTCTTTCCAATTCTCATGGCTTTTGGAGGGTTTTGTTTTGTTTTTAACTCATACCACAAAACCTGCCTGTTCTGCCTTGATTATCTTGTTTTGTTATTCTCTGTAGTCCTGGCATTTGTTTAAAATTACGTGAAAAATAGGCAGTTCCATAGAGCATGATTAATACAGCACATGCCGTACCAAGCAATGTTATATATATTTTATTGCTTATGAAGTCAGTGTACTAGACCCAGCCAAATCTATTAGTTTGGTCTGAGAGTGTATTTTTCTTTTCCTGCTTACAGCAGGATAATTAATACTCGGAAAAAGTATTAGAGAAAATAAGCATGGTGGTAGGTAAGCACTCCTAATGACATAACCTCACGTTTGGATCAAGGGTTGTGGTTTGGTATGTATCTCTGTGAAAAAAGAATAACAAATTTTGTGCCTCACTGTGTGACAAGGGCACTCACCACACTGTCTGTTCAGCCATCATCCCAAATTACTCACTACCTGTGCCAGTGTCCTTCGCCCACTGAAAACGTCTCTACTTTTCCCTGAAGGCCTGCAAGTGAAAAATTAAATCTGATGCTTTCCCACTTGTTCAGAGTGGCTGACGAAAAACTCATTAATGAATACTTGGGAAAAAAGGCTCTCAACAATTACAGGACACAGTTACAAAAGCCAGTGCACGATGGCCAGCGAGTGTTTCTAAGTAGAAACTGGCTTAACACAGCTTCCTACTTGGTAAACAGTGAGAGGAAATTCTAAATAAATATTTGTTTTCCCGTTGGGCGAGGCAAGACTAAAGGATGTTTAGGGACTGAACTTACTTCAGGGTTTGTTCCCCGTACACGGTATGGCCTGCAATGTTACAGGGCTTTTAATCTCATATACTTCATGGATCCTATTATCATCACCATCATAATGAAACCAGACACAGCTAACTTCCCGTTCCCCTAGTCCGACATCGGTAGGGCATGCTGAAATGAGAGAGTCGCTCATGTAAAACTGACTGAAGAAGGCTACCCATCATTTCAGCTTCTTGGCTTCACCTCCCTGTGCCAAATGGTGCCACCTCAAGCTGATCCAGCCAACAAGCAGGTCAAGCAGCAGCATCACCCAAGCCGTAAGGATCTCTATGACATCCAATGCAGCTTGGCCGTGGAGAATGGCAGAAAACAGTCCCTGGGTGTTTCTACAATTCCTGTTGCTCTCGGTGCTATTAGATTTTATTGAACCGTAATCCTAGAGAAGCACATTGAATCTTACAGCTAAAGTCAATTACGTTCCATTAAACAGCTATCCTGATTTGCAGGAGGAAAACCACTTCTTTGGTATAAAACTAAATCAGCTCAATAACTTGTTACTTGTAGCTTGGGCACAGGGTTGAAACAGCAATGGACAACTAAGTGGTTACCATATTTTCAGGCACCAGTCATTTAGAGCTTTAAGCAGACTGAATTCCCAGTTTCTCCAGTTGGGAAAAGGGATGAGCATTGCAGGCAGGGAGAGGACCATCCAGTGTCAGCAGCACAACATCTCAAGTCATCTGTGTTTTCCCATGGCAAGGGATGCTGAACTAACCAGCCTCGGAAGGGACGAGACATCAGTTTCCCTGTAATTAAAAGTCCCCATTCTCAGAGGTTTGGATTAGACGCCGTAGTCAACCTGGAGCTGCACTACATCTCTCCAAGTGAGAAGAGGGCTCTTTATTCATTTAAAATGGCAGTAACTCAACAAAATCAATGGGGCTGCTCCCGGGTCCACCACGGCTTATGGAGGGCTCTAACTCACAGCCCTTCCAGTGCATCCCCTCAAGTGCCTGGCACCACCCACACCCACCTTCTGCCTTCTCATGTACTCTCCATGGATGTTCACTCCTGGTCACCGTCAGAGGCAGGGCCAGTGGACCTCTGGTCTGACCCTCATTCAGCACCCAGCCTCAGAATTCGGGCTGCTGTGTGCTGCCATCAACCAGGGTCCAAATGAGAAACCAGAACCAGACCAAACTGTCTCATGAACGAGGAGAGAGGGAAAACTGGGCACAGTGAAACAGTGGGGAAAAATAAACAGGGAATTAACTTGATGAGAGAGTTACTGAAGAAAAGCCAACCTGCCCAAGACAAAGGCTAGCTGCCTGGCTGCCGGGAACAAGCAGAGGAGGGAGGACCTGGGAAGGAAGGGTATAGTTATGCCCCTTCTGTATCCTACCAACCATGAGTCATGATGGAGAAGAAACGTCTCATGGAAGGGCCAGGTTAAAGAATATCAGTGGCAGAAAGAGGTCCAGGTGAGTACAGATCTCAAGGTAAGGCTGGGGAAGTGCTTGTGTGGCCACAGGAGGAGGAGGATTGAATTATGTCAGGGATGGGAGGAGTACACAGGTCCCAAAGAGGAGGATCTCTAATTAACCTTGGCAGCTTCGAGAAAGTTGAGGGTTAGGTCAAAGGAAGGTTTGCGAAAGTAAGACCAAAAAAAAGGGAAGGCAGTAAGAAGGTGGGAGGACAGGAAACAGCAAAAGCTGTTGTAGCAGAATCAAACAGAAAACAAAATGTGGCTTTGGTCTGAATATGAACCTGTCTGTACTTTCAAGATCTCATCAGTGGCCAGAGAAGAGCATTACTAATGTTTGGAGAAGAAAAAGAGTACATGGGGCTCCACGCTCCACACCCTCTTCCCAGAAAAAAATAATTACTGTAAGGGGTGAGAAAAGTTTAACTGCCAACCCACAGGAGATAAAAGGACACATCAAAAGGCATGTGACTTGTCATTTCTGAGTCCTTAGTCAGAATTAGCATCGGCACTGGGTGAGATTCATATAAAAATATCTTAAATGAGTATTTGCCTGTCAGAGGCTGAACGGAACAACAGAGGGGCTGAAGGCTAATGATGGTAATGGGCTAACTGGACACCTTCAGCAGGTGCAGCAACGCTGTGCCAGCACACACCTTGCCAGGAGGCTGGAAAGGTGATGGCCTGCTCCCTCCTACCACCTTCCTCAACTGCTAGGGTCAGCTTTGGTAACCCTCTGACCAGGCTCAAGCATTCTTTGGTTTCTTTCTTACACACAATTGTATTTAAATGTCAAGAGAAGTCCACATAACTCGGGAGATGACAGAAGCTGCACTTCTGATCCCACTGGGTTTGTGTGGGTCACGCATGTCGAGTAGACAGGAATGACTCAAAGCCAGAAGTTGACAGACTGAGGGGAGAAAGGCGAGAGGCAGGGAATACTCCAAATTTCTGTTGCTGCACTGGGGCAGCCAAACTCCACGAGAAATAGGCCTGAAAGACTCAAAGAAAAAACCCAACCCGTTCTAGATCTGTAAATCATTTCTTCTACTTTTGAACACTGAAATGCAATCAGCATGGGTGATTATCCCCTGCAAGTAAGCGCATTCCTCTTGCTCTAGTCCCCAGGGTGGCTCTCCCCATCACAACATCCAGGTCTTTCAGCAACACCAGTAGGCTTCACTCTCATGAAGGATGGGAGGAGGATGATCTCTGCTGCACAAATGAGGAAGTCAGTCATGGGGCAGATAAAGGAGGTTGCCCTAGAATGCAAAGGAAACCTGTGACTGAGGCAGGGAACTGAACCCAGACCATGAGTTCCAGTTGGGTGCCCAGTCCAAGCTGGGTGGCTAACAGATCACCTCTTCTACCGGGGCTTTGAAATTTAAGTCTGGTGGGTTTTTTAATGAATGTGGGTTTTTTTTTTCATTTGTCTAGCCACTATGTTTCATTTCACTCACACTTCTGCTTTGTGGAAGCTTTTTATTCTGCTTCTTTTTTGTTTTGGCTTAAAAAAACAACACAACTGAACATTAAACAGTATTTAACCTTCACTGTTTGGTCTTCTCCCCTACCATCAGCCTTTCTCTAGTTCTTGGTGTCCTTTGTTTCTGCGCCCTGTGCTCACAACTGCGGCTTCATCAAAACACATCAGTGATATTTAGGAAGAGATGTCTTATTCACAACTTCAGAGAATTACAGCAACTGCTTATGCAAAGAGCAATGTTGTGAGGCAGTAGAGCAGATCTGGTGGGAAAACCAGAGAAAGGAGATGCACAAAAAAGGTAAGTTCCAAAGTAAGTGCTTCAATGCTGCTATGCATCACATCAAAATGAGCAATCAGCTGAAGAACAGCTACCAGTAAGCCACCGCATCAGACAGCCTAGAATGTTTTACTGGTTTGGCTAATGAATCACTGGGCAAATGTGAGCAATGGGCTCACAGCCAGGGTAGTCATCATGATGGGTAGGAAGAGTGTCTCTTCCATTAACATCATGATCTGTAGTTTAATTGATATTTGAAAATGTCTTAAGATCTTCCAGTGAAAGGCGCATAATATGTACTTTTAAGGCAAAATTCTGTGGTATTATCCTATTTGCAAGGAGGCGCAACAAGTCAAACCGTTATTTCATTAAATAATTCTCACTGGCTGAGTCCCTTACAGAAAGTCTCAAGATCTTGAGAGGGAAAAAAATAGCTAATTTCCACCTGTGTAATAACTAACACAGTGAGAAAGAAAAAGACCTCAGACTTCTGTGGGAAAATGCTGCAAAACCACAAACTTTCAAAAGTGCCCAATATGCTATTTTCAGCTTATCTGGATGCAGCCCAAACAATCCACGGCTAACCAAGGTGCACCAGAAGATTGTTGCCATTCCTCTTTGACCAGAGGCTTTCAGTAACTTGTGCCCACTCTGCATCCAAGGCTGTCAAGTCCTACGAAATAGCATCAGACTTTTATGCTTAAAGCAGCCTAGCGGCTGCAAAAATAACTCTCTAAAAATATTGAATACTTAGCCCCACTCAGCAGCTGGAAAAACAATTACTGATTGAAAAATTCAGTGTTTGATATTACTTAATAGTTGTGGAAAAACTATTTGTGAATCATAATTAACATTTATTTAACTATTTTAAATCATGCGTCTACTATTTGAGGCTTCAGGGAGAGCCAATATGTGGCCTTCTGGCACCATTAAACAGACTAATACAGTTAAATTGGAAGGACATGAGGCAGAAAGCCGTGCTGGAATAGTGAATCCTTCAAGGAACTGGTATAACTGAGATTATCTCAGTAGCGTGTGCCCTGCGACACCAGGTCCGAACCTGCTCTACCAAATGAGCAGCAACTACCTCGGGGTAAATTAAATAAATGCACAGCTGCAGCTCCTGGTGCCACAGTGATTCAAACACCATGACACAAACTGGATGAAAATCCAGCACTAACAGCAACAGAGCAAAAAGTTCATCTTGAAACAGCCTCGAGGCTTATGGGCAACTGTATGGCTGTGCCAGCCTGGGACTGGGTGGCAGCAGGGCTTCCTGCTGGCAAGTGCTTCAGGGCCCTGCAAGAAANGTGCCAGCCTGGGACTGGGTGGCAAGTGCTTCAGGGCCCGGCGAGAATGGACCAGAAGGGCTCGTCACCCCTGGAGGAGCCAGGCTCCTGCCTCCTGTGCTGAGAGCGTGGCCAGCAGGACGAGGGACGTGATCCTCCCCCTGTACTCGGCACTGGTGAGGTCCCACCTCAAATACTGTGTCCAGTTTTGGGCCCCTCACTACAAGAAAGACATTGAGGTTCTGGAGCGGGTCCAGAGAAGGACAAGGATGATGATGAAGGGTCTGTAGTACAAGTCTTATGAGGAACATCTGAGGGAGCTGGGGTTGTTTAGCCTGGAGAAAAGCAGGCAGAGAGGAGACCTTATCGCTCTCTACAACTACCTGAAAGGAGGTTGCAGTGAGGTGGGGGTCGGTCTCTTCTCCCAGGTAAAAAGCAATAGGGTGAGAGGAATTGGCTTCAAGTTGCAGCAGGGGAGGTTTAGGATGGATATTAGGAATAATTTCTTCACTGAAAGGGTTGTCAAGCATTGGAACAGGCTGCCCAGGGAAGTAGCTGAGTCACCATCTCTGAAGCTGTTTAAAAGATGTGTAGATGTGGCACTTAGGGACATGGCTTAGTGGGGGACTTGGCAATATTAGGTTTACGGTTGGACTCGATGATTTTAAAGGTCTTTTCCAACCTAAATGATTCTATGAAAGCAATGATGGCTTGGGTCAGGACGTGTTCCAGAAGCAGACAGACCATCTACAGGCAGGATGCTGAAAACAAAGGTTTTGTCTTGTTCTAAATTTCTAATTAGAAAACTTCCTTAGAACTTAGACTTTTCCAAGTCCTGATTTCTTCCAAGCAATTCCCTCACTCGTTCTCTGCCCATTTGCCATATCTGAGGTGTCCCATCACTGACAGCAACCAGGTTCTTTTGTTCATATCATTCACATCCACCCATGCAGAATTGGGCTGAGTACCCCACAGGTCCGGCAGGCGCAGAGCCAAGGATGAAATGCTAATCAGTGCATCTGGCAGATAACTGCTGGCAGAGCAAGGATTTTTGTCCAGCACAACCTCGCCTGGAGAGTGACCCAGGTGTGTCAGTCGACCTCGTAGAACAAAAGATCCACAAACAAGCAATCTATTCTGAAAGACTGACTCAACTGCTTTACCACTGGGGTTGAAGGACTCAGTGATGGGATTAGTGTATATATATGTGTGTTTATATATATATATATATATATAAAAAAACTAGTTTATGTACAGCAAATGTAGCCTGTAGGGAACATTTTGCAAAGTGCTGAGGAGTGTGAGTAGCCTGTATAATATATGCTTAACTAAGTGATTTGAGCCCTAAATCACTGACTCTCCCATCCTTACTCTCTGAAGCCACTGTATTATCAGAGGCCATTTCAAGGGAAATGCACTTAAGTCATAAATACTTCTCATATCGTACTTTTCAAAACCTGTATCAGCAGCAGCAGAGAAGTGAAGGCAATATAGAAAGAAATAAAAGTTATAAAATTTCAGGTCACAAACGTCCCCAAATGGATTATGCTTTCAAAAGGAACTGTATAAATGGTATGATGAGGTTTTCTTGGTGTATATCTTGAAGTTTGCTAGGATGACGTTATTCATTTTAAGCACAAACATGTCCTCAGTGCCATACTCAATGCAATTGCCTTGTAACCTGAAATGGGGTCTTTTTCATGGACACACACTCATCACGGAGACAGATGCAGCTGACCAAATTCACCACCATTCTCAGACTACTGATGCTCCCTAGCCATACTCACAGCATGTCCGAAGAGACAAACCAGTGCTCTTTTTGGATCAGTTAGAGCAGCTATTCATGGACTATTTCAAATTGAATTAGGAGATCACAGTTTATGAAAATCTCCACAAAGCATTTACCCTAGCAGGGCTATACCAGCATAGCTAAAATGCTGAAGTGCAAAAATGCAGACAGGGATGATCACTCAAAAAACATGTATGCCACAGGGTGAACGACAAAATAGATCAATATGTATTTTTCCAAATTTCTTCCTAGACTTACATGTATCTGCCTGTTCTCAGAAGTGTTCAGGTATTGTGCCGGGGAGTTTTAGAGCAAGTCAGCAAAGAGCTTTCAAAGGGCTTCAGTTCTATGCTTCACACATAGGAGTGCTTGTGTTCCTACATGCTGTCTACTAGATGTTAAGAGTAAAACTATGAAATTATAAGGAACAATAAAAACATCCAAAAAATGCCCCAAAACCAAAGAAACCATTTGATGTGGCTTTTGCAAAAATACTTACTTACAACACAGTCCTGGAAGCGACTTCCAAGTAAGCCAACTGCTGCTTTAGACAGCTTACTGGATGGTGTGGCTCAGCACTTTCATACAAGCAGCACCTACAGTTATATCTAGGAAAGGAAATAAAACCAAAATTCTTTGTGAGCAAATACGTAAATAAAGTCATCTTTCTTTTTAAAACCATAACCAGATTAAAAAACTAGCTTTAGTAAGACTCGATAAAGTTCTCATGTCAAGCTTCACGTGAGCTGCCCGCTTGCAGGAACAAGCTCCAAGGTGTAGTCAAAGCCTACCCAGCGTGTTGAAGCCGAGAGCAACTGCGCTTGAGAAAGAAGCCCCATGCCGAGCATATCAAAGCAGCGAACAAACGCACGCAGCTGTTTTTCTCATCTAGTTCTACTTAAAACACTGGCAGGAAACGCGAGACGAAATACCGACGTTAGCGCCAAAAAAATGTAGGTGATTTTAGCAAGGCCAGGAATTCCAGGCACCAACTTCTTTTCTCTCTCCCTTGAGTGGGTGTTCACTTCTAATTTGTAGACACGTTAGCAATTCAACGACTGAGCGAATTAATGTTCAACTTAACAGTCATTGTTAGGTTGGGAGGTTATTACTGCTTGTTCTGCTAAAGTGACAGGTTAAAATAGGTTTGTATCTGAAAAGTTGTTTTCTACAATACATATTCCCCAGCTTTTCGTACCAAATAATCTTCTTCCGTCATGTCAACTCCTATTGTATGAACCATCACTGCCAGCTCCACCACAGCAGCTGAGATAGGCAAGGAGAAACAGCAAGGGGACGGGCGACAAAGAGAGAGAGCTCAGCCCCCATCTTTGGGCTGACATCTTATTTTTTTTTTCCAGGCATTTTATGCTGTTTATGCGAGACTTCTCAACAAAGGAGCCTGCTAACATTTGTGGGACATGTTCTGCTTTTAAAGCAATATATAAAAGGCAAAACCCAAGAACCCAAGAGTAAAGACAGGGCTCTACTTCATTTAGCCACGAGCCCGAGAAACCTGTTTGTTATCAGGCACTACTTTGCACACAGGAGTTGTGATCTCCCAACTTTGCCGGTCATTATTATTAATGGAAAACCCAAATTTTCAAGGTTGAGTTGACTGGTATAAGGAGAAAGGAAATACCACCACATGTCCAATTTTTGCAGACTCAGATCCATTTTGTACTAGAAAATGAGCTTTTATCCTTCCCTCCTTTGCTTTTTTTTTTTTTTTAGGGTAGCTCACAAGCTGCTGACAACTCACACTGTACTAAGAGCTGTTCACACCGCACAAAGTGTTTACCACTCACAACTGATGCTAAAAATTAATTTACAGCACCGCTACAGCAAGCTTTGACAAATTGTCATGTGTTGACACAGTCATAAGTTGTTGGTTAAAAAAAGTAACACTTCCCTCTTCTGCCACCTCATGTTTGAGACCAGGGATGGGCGCATTATGCAAAGTTTGAGGGTTTGTAAGCTTCACAAATGTTTGGTCTTCACAAAACAAGCTCAGTTGTGAAAGTTTTTTCTCTTACAGTTAGGCATGTGTTTATTGCCAAAAAGAGTCTAGTAAGAAAAAAAAAAAAAAATCCTTTCCCATCTACCAAGATCTGCGTGTTGTGCAAAACTAGGAGAAAAGGCTGTAAAATAAATAACCTTGCACGATAGTTGTTCTAGATAGGATCAGACTAGTGACAAATACCCTGTATTAACTACTCAGAGCTGCAGACACCACCCTCCTACTGTAGAAAGGAAGGAAAAAAAATGTAGCTGCAAGTAAGAGTTTTAATTGTTCTCAGCTGTGACACAATGTTATCTTAAGCAAACGCATTTATTTCTCGATTCTTCTGTATACCTCTATATGTAAAAAAAAGCGGCGTCATTCATCAGACAAGGTTCAAATTGATTTCCGTGTACTCAAGATAGTAAGTGTTAGTCAGCACTTGTGCCCATGAATGGTAGTTCTTAAATTTTAACTCCTCCTCTTCTTCCCCAGAGCAGGATAAATAATCTATCTAGTTTACACCTTGGAATCAGTAATGGACACAAAGGTGGTCTCAGCTGAAATGAACAGTGTTTCAGTGGCGGTTTAGGTTAGCCCCATGCTAGCCTAAATCAAGGTAAAGGAACAAGGCCAAGGATCACAGAATCATAGAATGGTTAGAGTTGGAAGGGACCTTAAAGATCGTCTAGTTCCAAGCCCGCCTGCCATGACGGAGATGATGCCATGATGCCAAGGATGGAGAGAACCAAATCAGCAGGAGATACCAAGGCATCCATTTGGTCGAGGTGTCAACAACTTCAAGTTATCTTGGTTTTTCTTGTCTTCTGAGGTTTAAGTTCCTCTGCGCTTCTGCAGAGACACCCATTCAAGGTAAGGACTGGCATCCAGCAACCAAACCAAACGGTCAGTTGGTTTTACCTCCAGCACTTTTGATGGTCAGGACAGGAAGACTGCCAACTCAGGAGAGAAAGGGCGTTCAGGGTGGCCTGACCCCAGGCAGAAATCAAAATGCTAGCGACAGTCCAGGGCAGCAAAGCGCAGTACTGCAAAAGGAGCACTCTCAGCGCCTGCCAAATGGGCTTCATGAGGAGCACAAAGCCTCCGCTTTATGCTGTGCACCAGTGACCTCGACTTTCAGTGCTCCGATACCTCTTCCTAAGCTCCACCACCTCTCAGAGCACACACTGTGCAAGGATGCAGAGGAAATTCATTCAGGAAATTGACTTAGCAATACAAGTTATTAATTTTTATCTTGCTTTTCCCTTAACACTTGTACAAAGAAGAGATGCTTCCAGTGGTTCCTAAGTCCTGAAAAAAGGCAACGCTGTGCATTGGCAGAACTGATTCACCTGCCTCATGCCTGCATTGGTGCAAGAGCGATCCATGCAATTTCTCTACAAAACTCAAAACACTTAACAACAACCTAAAAGGGCTCCTGCAAAACATTAAGGGGGGGTGGCGTGAAATCTCGTAGGGACTTTTCACTTGCTCACACCTCACACACCCTGTTCAGAATTTCTTCATCATCTGAGACGTTACTCTGACAAATGCCGTATATTACTCTCCGATAGATCTAAAGGAAGCAAGGACATTTACGTCATTACTGTCAGGATGGACATTATCTTGTGCTGCTGACTGGAATGATATCATCCATGCTTAATTAGCATAGTTTGCTTTACATTTAGAAAAGCACTCGAGTGGCAACTCCTACCACCCTCCCCCAAAGTAACAAAAATTTATAAATATTTTCAGTGCATCACATGAAATGCGTTGTTTCACTGGATTCAGTCCAAGAGTAAATGAGGTTGAAATAAAGATGATTGAACTATTAAGTCAAAAAACTTCAGCTATGTAACTACCCAGAATGTAACACTAATTTTCCTCCACCTTGGAGGAAAACGAATAAAATCTTAAGTTTTACTGTAAGTTATGCCAACTGCCCAAATATAATCTCTTTTGTGCATTTTTACTTCTTTGCTGTATAGAAGGAAACACAAGGAACTTCAGCTCCCTGAGTTCTTACTTAGGGATGGAACGCGGTCCTGCTCTCCTGATGATGTACACATGCAACTGAAGAGGTAAATATCTTTCGAAGGGCGCTTTGAGCAACCCGGTCTAGTGGGAGGTGTCTCTGCTCAAGGCAGAGGGGCTGGAACTAGATGATCTTTAAGGTCCCTTCAACCCAAACCATTCTATGATCCCATGAATATATACAGTGAATAAGTCACTGCCTGCATGGGAGGCAGACTATGTGAAACAAACTCCCCTGGCTAGAAATTAAAAAAAAAAAGGGGGGTTGTAGCTTATTCCCTGAGCACCACACTTCCAACCAGTGAGGACAGGTCACTAACCCAAGTGCTTCAGAACTGCTGGGGTTTAAGAGAACCTCTCCTCTCCTAAGGCAAATGGCACCAGTGAGTAATGACACCGTGAGCAATTTTCCTGTCTCTGCTTTACGCCCATCATCACGTCGCTGCAAAGGTCACCATGTCACATCTGATGATACACTGAGGTCTGCCACCCACTGGCATACCAGGAAGGAGCTTATCTGGACAGTCTAGCAGGGCCTCCTGCGTGCTTTTGGAGGTGGGAGAAACCTTGCAGCTTTCCACTTGGGGGAAGGGAGGAAGAGGCTCTTAAAAAAAGGTTCCAGTTCTTAAACCTGAAGAAGAGACTGAGATGCTCCAATCCCCGTGACCTGAAAGGAGCTCAATCTGCACCAGCTTTGCACAGCAAGCTTTGCTCAGCAAAGCCCAGCCCCTAAAGAATCTGTTCCCTTCCTGACTCCCTCCCCGGTTCAGGAGAGGGAACAATGGGAAGCGATATCTCTGTGAGCATGAAACCATGGGAAAAAGCATCAGATCTTTGTCCGTCCGCCTCTGGAGCACATCGTACGTTTCCAGCCCTTTCAAGCAGAATAAACTTGGTGGCCCTATGAAGAGTTCAATGACTTTAAAGCCAGCGTCTGGGTTCCCCCTTGGCTGCTCCATCAAAAAGGAAGTGCAAGGAGCCCCCAGGAGGCAGATTGGGAACTGCCTGCCCCCTGCACACAAGCGTACTCGCACATATGCACATGGGCACCGCTCTCCTTTGCTTTACTTTTTTTCTAACTGTATACACTAAAACATTTTTTCATTACTTTCTTAGCATTACATCTATTATACAGTGCATAACGATCAATGTCAGCATTACCTACAGCATTAGCACAGAAGCATGTAATTCACTGAAATAGGACTTTCTTCCTCCCCAACTTCTCATAGCCAGTTTTGTTAAATAAATCCATCTGATTTCTTGGTTGACTTGCATCTACTCAGATCAAACCTTTACCAAAGCTAGAAGCATTTTGTTTCTAACAAATATATTCCCATCCTCCCAAATCAAATCTCTGATTCTGGCTGAGACAATGTGATCCAACTTTTACTGTAGTGCAATGCTTCCAAAGAAAAAACTTAACAATTCAGTGAAATGGCAATGTGCAGCTGAAGGGCTCTAGAGGTTTATCAATCAAACGGCAAAAATCACTCTGTATAGCATTTGTGTAAATGACCATAGCATTCTCTGAATGGTTTTGTGCCACCTCAGGCCAGAAAGGTAACTAGGGAACAAAGAAAATCATGTCAAGTTTTATGAGATCTTTAACAAAAATGTTTAAATCAGACCGTGTTGGTTAGTACATTCTGAAATCCTCCTATCTACTCCATGTGGCATTACCTTGTGTGTGCAACCTGGTTACGAGTCAGGAGAAAGAACCAGCTCCCAGGACTGCAGCTGGGAACCTTGCTTGACCTTTTGATCCGCAGTGATTTCCACAGGAGAAATCACTGCAGGAAAGGTACCAGTCAAAGTAGTTAACTATGAGTGTACGATCCATCTTTTATACCTACTGATTAAGAAAACTCAGTGAAAAGATGAGCATACTCCCCGTGTCCTCTGAGGCAATTTTTCTTTAGAGAGTGTTCAAGTTGATCCCCTTGATCAACTCTTTGGTAATTCCCACAAAATTGCAAAAGCATCCCAGTTTCAGGAGTTGCTGGGCCGCAGTGAGACTGTGTTCAAAGTGCTGTCTGTTCAGCAACGCGGATGCCAACACCGGCAATACAAACGTTGAAGAAGCACATGGGTATATGCAAAAAATTCATTCATCACAAAGCAAAGCAAGATCAGGACACAAGGATCCTAAATTAATCCAGCTCCTGTATTCCCAATGACTTCCCTCACCACTGGAAAGACTTCGGTTTGGATTTTAGTCAAGTCTGGTTTACAGTGCTCAACTTTGGCTGTCAAAAAAACCCCAGCCCTGCTGGAACGCCTTATTCATTACGCAGCCTTGCAAAAATTATTAGCTACGTTACAAGGCATTTCCCTTTGGGGACCAGAAAGGGTGAAGAAAGGGGACAGAGAGTGACAGTTTGTGGTTTCTAATGCAGAAGCAAAAAAGTAAATAAGTAAGAGGAATACAGGATATAATGTGTTTACATTTGTCAAAACAAGTTTCCTGGAGACAGGGAGGGCTCACGCTGCTGAGCTGTCACTTCTGCTAGAAACTGCTGCCTCATGCTATGGGGAGGTCAGCCACTGACCTACTTTCTGATAGAACTGAATTAATTTGCTACTTCTGTACACAAACCTTTTTTTTTTTTTTTTTAAAGGAACACTCAACAAACCCGTAAAAAGCTGCCTTTTATCCAACTTGGAGCTTCAGCTGATGCTGTACAAGGCTATTACATACCCTGGCACAGGGCCCACTGTGCTTGGTCTGCTCATTCTTCTGGAAAAATCCGCACAGAATACTTTAAATGAGTTGACGCTGCAAATAACATCTCTCCTTTTTGAACTCTTACATTACACTAATACCAGCGATATAACCCACTACAGACAATAACGGAGGCTAGCACTCGAATATGCTGTGCTTTGTCTAGGCTGCTCCTGAAATAGATACCTACCACAACAGAATTACCTCCCCAAATAGACAGATGCATGGCAAAATATATTTATTGGACTAAACCACGAAGTTATTCATAGAAAACAAGAGTAAGTGAAACTTATAAACTAAACACCTTTTGATCCGATCATCCCCTGCACAGAGCCACATAACAAACGTCTGTGCTCATGAGGAGATGGTGGTATGGTAGAAGCACTTAAACTAAGGCATTACACTCAGAAAGTGAAGTGACAGAAGTAGTAGCAAAAGAGGTGCCACCTACTTGCTCTCTTTGCTTAACAGTTATATGAACATAGCTCTAATGCACAAATCCTTTAATTAAAATAAAACCATGGTTGAGGATTTCATAGATCTTCCAAATCCTTGGACCATCAAAATACCAGAAATCATCTCTAGAAATAATTCTTAGCAATGTCATAAGTGAAGACTTCACTGCTTGGATGGACTCATCTTTCCAGGTCTCTCGTGGCTGGCAGCTCTGCTGCTGGGAAAGAGAACCGATCCGTGAGAGCGGGGCCATTCCGCATTAAGGCTCTGGACTAACATTTGGAAGACAAGAATCAAGCGAATAACACTTGCATCAGACCTCTTCAGCAACTTGGTCTCATACATCCAGCTGATCAGCAAGGCGAAGATAAGGATCTTCTCCAAGTGCTTGGCTCGCTTAGGACCAAAACACTGTTGGTAAGACTTGCCCTTTCCTTTGCATTTCCCCAGGGTCCGATCTAACAACAGCGGAGGTAGCACTTGCTAACTACCGTCATACAAGACCACTACTAGTATCACAACAGATTAAAGACTATCCCAGTTCCTGGACTTGATGAGGCTCATGTTGCCAAAGATAATTATGCCAAATCCAGCACTTGCAACTGCGAGTTCATTTTTGTCAACCTTTTAAGCTTTGATCAGTGCCTATTTACAAGCCCCGAATCTGAAGTTCAAATAAATCCAATAATTCACTCAAACCCACTAGGATTTGAAAACATTAGGGAAGTGTCAAGATGTCATCGAGCTTGTTCTGCAGAAAAGAGTGCTTTATAGTTTCAGAAAGAAAGAGACAAGGGAGCTATTTAACGAGACGGTGGCATATTGAAACATGGATAGATAAGTAATTAATAGCTACCTTCTCTTAGTGAAAACTTTTCTGAGTGAAAAATCAGTTTATACGAAAAACTACAAGTCAGTTGCTGCCATTTTGGGTGGATGAGAACTGTCATACACGTTAGCATCTCCATTACCATGAAGGATTTTACTGCTTTAAGCAACTGAAAGACCTTCACATAAAACAGCATGTGAGAAGCAAGGAACTAACAGAAGGAGACAGCAAAGAAATGCTGACGTTTGTCAGCAGAATTCTAATAAAAAACTTTATCAGGAATCCATGAAAACAGGAGAGAACTACTGCCACGAGAAGTCAAAGCTAAGGCAATAGGTTCATTTTAGTCCCTTAGGAGCTAGAGTAATTGCACAGTTGTACACGTGCTGTCATTGGGATGCAGAATATTGGCTAAATAATCTCTATGTTGGTAGCCCAAAACGTTTTCCTATTAAAAAGGTCCAACATCTGACTAGTAGATCACCTGATTCAGAACTCTCTTAATCCTGATGTGTGGGTTTCTTTATCAAATTTCTATACAGCTTCAAGTGGCACATATGGCACCTTAAAGTAAACAAAACAGGAGAGAGGAAAAACAGTCATGCTTCACGAAACAGGAAGTATAAAGCCATTAATTAAGCATTTCATTCTTTTTATTCCTCATGTCTGTCTTCACAGTTTTGAAGTCTCTCTCGGCAATCAACCAATTTTGGGATTCACTGCTGTCATGCCAATCGTGGCAGTACTTCAGCTAAAAAGGCACTGTCAAACATAATGAAGTTTTCCTTCAGCCCGTACCCACACTGGTGCTGCGGCAGCACAGGGGCTGCCTGGGGAGGGCAGGTGGGGGATAAGGGCTTTACCTGCCCTAGCTCCCAGGGACGGCAAAATGGTCCTAACGTGGCAAAGGCACAACTGAATCACGCTGATGGCTGAGACTATGTCCCATAGAAACCACCTTGCACCCTCACATACAACGTCCAAATAGCACCCGCCTGGCTTTGAAACACACTGGAGATTTTTCAATTGTTTTCTTGCATTTTCTTTCCAGCTTCCCTATTTTCTTTTCCAACCCGCACATGCCTCAGACTATGGCATATTATAAACATGGAAAAAAATTCCAGCATTTCACCGTTATAGCTCAATCTCTCCACTGAATCCAGGGACACCATACCCTATTCGTCACCCGGGGATGCTGCGCACAAAGCACAGGGAAGGAGAGGGCAGTAGGATTCCCAACTGGGAAGGAGAAAGCACGTCTCTCTAACTGGTATTTCTGTTTCTAACAGTCTGTTTTCACACCGGTCCAGCTGCAATTGGTGTCGTCAGAGACCAAATAGAAGGAGAGGGCTTGTAAGGCTCTGCAATATGTAATGACAGTCACTGATGCAACGAGCTTTGCATTCATATCTGCTGACTCTGGTGAAGAAGGCAGTACTGATATCCTGATGTATATTCACAGCACATATTTGTCTGTCTCACCTGAATTATCCCTGCTTTATGCACCCCTTTAAGCTCTGGCTAGGGGCTGTCACCCTGCACTCACCCAGCACGTAGTGCAGGGGGCGGCCTGACCTACTGAGCCTCTGGGCATCACTGCAAGAGAAATGAGGACAACCCAAGTGCCAAAGAAGGGCAAACATGCAGTCCTGGAACAACAGCGTGCGTTACACCGAACACCTTGCAGCCCAGAGCTTGAAATAGAAATTTATGTGACAAAAACTTCACGAACTGAAAACCTGCACCAAAAAACCAGCAAGCTGCACTGTTTGGCATCTTGGTTTCCAACCCTTGTGAAGTCCAAATAGCTCAAATACAAATCTGTAATATCGCTCTCTGAGTAAAAGCTATTTTAAACTCGTTTTGGCAGCCACTAAGAGTTGTAACCAGGATGCCAGCTGTATGGTTTCTTGCCTCCTTCTCCTGGTTCCAACTGGCCGGCAGCGGCGAGGGGACACCCGCCTGCTCTGCCAGGGAAGCTCTGACGCCTCCATCTTCCTTCAGACCCAGTGCGCCGGGTTCCTGCAGCAAGGAGAGCCCGCCTTTGCCGCTCCAAGGACAGACAAAGTATATCACCAGTAAAAATCAGGACCTTCAAAGTTTAAAAAGTTCCCTTTCCATAAAACAAGCCTTAGACAGAGAATACCCGATAATGAGCTGCAAAGCTCTTTTTTATAGGCACTCACTTGAGATGACCCACATAACTCATCCGCTTTGCCACTTAACATTTCCAAACTTACGGCGGTATAAAAGCTTTTACAACCATGCATGATCATGTCACTTTTTTTGCTTTATGTATAAAAGCATCCAGTATATTTTTTTATTTTTCAGCAAAACTGAATATTTCACACAAATAATGTGGACTGTGATATCCATTTGCAAGTGCCTGAACATCTAACATTTGCTGATCCCGGTCACTTCTGCGCTCCTCTTCACCTTTGTCACCAGCCTGCCCTGAAACATCTGAGCATGTTTCAGCTTTCCAAACACCAGACGACCCAGAAATGGGGCTGGAGCACAACTTGCCATTTAGCAGAGCTTCCTTTCCCTGAGTCCCCAGGCAGCACAAAGCTCCCTTCCCGGCTTCCTACCTGGGAACACATGATGGGAAGGCAAGATTAAGGCTCATGACCAGGCAGCACAGGCTGCAATGCATTACAGAATCACAGAACAGTAGGGTTGGGAGGGACCTCTGGAGATCATCTAGTCCAACCCCCTGCCAGAGCAGGGCCACCTTAGAGCAGGTTACACAGGAACGCGTCCAGGCGGGTTTTGAATGTCTCCAGAGACGGAGACTCCACCACCTCCCTGGGCAGCTTGTTCCAGTGCTCTGCCCCCCTCAAGGTAAAGAAGTTCCTCCTCATGTTTAGGTGGAACTTCCTGTGCCCAAGTTTGTGCCCATTCCCTCTTGTCCTGTCACTGGGCACCCCTGAAAAGAGCCTGGCCCCATCCTCCTGACACCCACCCTTTAAGTATTTATAAGCACTGATAAGATCTCCCCTCAGCCGTCTTTTTTCCAGACTGAAAAGACCCAAGCCCCTCAGCCTTTCTTAATACAACAGATGTTCTAGTCCGCTAATTATCTTTGTAGCCCTATGCTGCACCCTCTCCAGCAGTTCCCTGTCCTTCTTGAGCTGGGGAGCCCAGAACTGGACACAGTACATCAGGGCAGGGTAGAGGGGGAGGATGACCTCCCTCATTTTGCTTCCCACACTCTTCTTGACGCATTCCAGGATGCCATTGGCTTTCTTGGCCACAAGGGCACATTGCTGGCTCATGGTCATAAACAGAAATAAATAGAAAGAAAAAAAAAAAAAGGAAAAGGAAAGGTCCTCAATCAGTAAATTCCATTTTTTCAATGCACACTGCAGGAACATACATATCTGCAGAAGGGCTTAATGCACTGCATCTCTGTTGCATGGAGGGAGGGGGAGAGGTCAAATCAGGAAATTTGGGGAGCAAACCCAGGAATATCTGACATGGAGATGGCACTGCAGGAAGAGGGGAGGGAATTTTTTCTGCACAACTATGACAAGACCCGCAGGGACAGGAATGCAGAGGGGAAGCGGTGGGGGTGGGAATGGATGCTGTTCAAATGGCATCGCTGGCAGAGCCTGAGGTCAGCCAAAGGAGGTCATGTCATTCCCGCAGAAAACCCTGCTGGAATGATCCTACTGGGCAAGAATGAACATCCTCACAGAAAGTGCAACGCACGGGCTCGTTCAACCTAAGCGACCCAGGACTCGGGCTATGGAAAAACAAATCCCAGGAAGCACGGCCATTCCCAACAAACTGGACACAGACAGAGTGCAGCTGCTGAAGCACATAACTGGAGTGACATAATGTTAGAACATATTTTTATGCTTACTAAGACAACAACAAACCGAAGCCTGAAGCTGTATTTTGGGCACGCTAGCTCAAACTATCTTTAGACAGGAAAAGTGTGTGCGCGTACAGATGTTCCAGCAGGCACGGAGAGCTGGAAAAAGCGCTCCGCTCACTTCCGAGCCTTATAAAAAATGCCTGTTGTAAATAAGGGTGGGAATAAATACAACCAGGCAATGCCAAAGCAAAACTAACACAAAAAAAAAAAAAAAAAGGGGGGCAAGAAGCCAGTAGTTGGTCAGGGACTGGTGGAGTTTGATGGCTGTGTACCTGCCCCAGCTTCGCTTCTCCCGATGGATGTTCAGGTGCT
>VXBO01007856.1:439284-467434 GCA_013400135.1 Rhinoptilus africanus | reverse complement strand
CCCCCGTTTTATTCCTCCTGCCAGCTCTTTCATCCAGCTTTCTAACTATCTCACTTTCACAGATGCTCCTCTTGGAAGCATGATTGAAGCTATAAATTCACGTCTACACATCTGTAACAAAAATAGTTTTTCTAAAAGCTATTCTTCTTCCCTATCGATGGTGACACAAATGAGACAGAGCTGCTGGCAATTCAGGGGTCTCGCTGCAGCTTTAAACACCAACCAAGACAGAGAGCAATGCTCTGCCTCACAAGGAAAACAGCAATAATGGAACTTTTTTTAAATCTATATATATGAAGCTGTTATTCTTGGAATCATTTCTATTCGTGATGAACTGAAAAACACAAGAAATGGCCTCAAAGCTCTGGTTCCATGGAACAACTATTATTTTTTAAAGTAAAACATAATTATCACCTCCCTCCAGAAAAAAAACTCGGAGTCCATCAGTGTGCGGACAGATCTAATTTACCGCGATCACTGCTCAGCTAGCAGTACTAGAAAGATGAGGGCAGCAACCACATGAAGTACAATTTAGACCTCCCTTGAAAAAAACCCTATATAAATAGGACATAGGAGACTAGGATGCTTCCACGGTAGCTTATGACTGAGCCCTGCTTTTAGCTCTTTTTTGCAAAGAGCTGAGTCAAACCTCAGGCACAGCAGGCCCTACACCTGAGGGGCTTTCTGCCACAGGGATGCACACCCCTGCCACAGCCCATGGACCCGAGCTCCAGACACGGCAAGGACAGGGTCTCCATATACGTTATGCACATGTCCAGAAGCGGCTTTCCTTGCACATCCTGGATGTAAGAAAATCCTTGGTGAGACGACCAAAGGAAGCAATTCTTGCAAGGACTCTAGAGGTGACCCGAGCATACTAACGGTACAAAAGACTTGGCTCATCTCACAATCTCCAAATCTTTCTTAATTCCAAGCCAACAGCAAAGGAGAAACACCAAAGCTTTGGGCACAATGCAGAAGCGACTGTTTCTGCAAGCAGTGCCTGTACAAAGCAACTGTGGTTTGCGTGGAGGCATATCTCCTTTGAGCCCAACGTGATTTGGCTCTTTATGGCAAATAAATTAGCCGCAGGCAGCCACTGGGTTAATACTGGCACAGCGAATTCCAGGCATGAAGATACGGGAGAAAGAACAAGCTTTGGGTGATGGAGACAGGCCACCAGCCTGTTGGCGGCAGGGTGACGGGGGAACCAGATAAAGGGAAACAAAAATGCACTGACAGGAGCAAAGAGAGATAGCAAAGAGACTGATTAAAAAAAAAACAAAAAAAAACAAAAAAACCAAACCCAAAAAAACCAAAGGAGGGAAGCTTGGCAGTCAGGGACAGTGTTTGTGGAGGAAGCTCTACTTGGTATTTTTAAAACAAGGGCAGGGAAGCAGGAGCAGAGTTTAGCACTGGACCTGGAAAGGACTGGTTCGCCCTAGCAAGTGCCCAGGAGCTTTTCTAGCCCTACGTGCACCCAGCAGAACAAAGCTCTGCTTGCAGTCGGCATGTGGTGCCACCGCTACCACAGTGTGACAGCGGCACCCAACATGTAAGAAGATGCCCATAATTCTACTGATGCAATAGTATTTCCCGTGATTTTTTGTTAAAGTTTTGATATTTAGCAAAGCCATTACTGTTTTTATTGAAATTCACACACACAACGGTGCTTAGAGAGTGAGAGAGGGGGGAAAAAATAGAATCTGAATTGAAAGTTCATCTTCTTTCAACTAAATTTGTTAGTAGGTTCATCATCGTTTTCTGACATAATAATCTTTCCATGGTGAATTATTTCCACTGGAAAAAATAGGAGACCAACAAATTGCTGGATATAATTTGTGCCTTAAATAATAAAGCAATTAATGACATTTTAGCAGGAACACATTCTTCTTTCCAGAAATGAAATCCCTATTTCATCTCATCTAAATTGCTTGGTCAGCTGCAAATGAGTGCAATATAAATCTCCTTCCCATACTGCTTCTGTTATCTATGATAAAGGGAAGAGACAGAAGGTAATCCTGTGGCTCTGTATTCACTGACACATCATTTTCATGCTACACTACACTGTAATTTATTTCTAATGGGATAAGCCCCTTGTAGTCTTCCTGCATTGTTCAGCCACACGCACGTCCCCAGCCGGTACCGAGATTGCGGGACTGGCAGGTGCAACATCCGGAGACCACGCTCGGTGGAATTGGGGTGTCCGCTGCACATTTCAGCCACGCTACAGCTGTGAAAATAAACAGCTAAGACTGTATAATTAAGGCATGCTTTTATTCCTTCCCACCCACTGCCTCCTGGAAGCAAGGCAGTCAAAGAGTATGGCACTTTTCGGTACTTCTTGTAATTGCCAACTAAACTTTTTAATTTTGCATCTATTCAGTTTGAGACAATCCAAAAAGACATGTGCAGCCGGAAGCGGTTAAAGGACGTGGAGGCCCAGTGAAACTGAGAAGTCCTTATAGTCTTAGCCATAACAAAGATATTGTTTCATATGAAGGAAAATAAAGCTCTTTCTGCTGTCCTGTCAAGACGAATATAAGAAATGAGTAAACCAACATATGAAAATCAAACTGGGGCTCTGAAGCGCTACATGTATTATTTTTGTTTACAAACAACATCTTCACAGGATTTAAAAGAAGATAAACCCTATTGCTTTAGGCTTATAAAAGCTTTGTTCAAATTAAGAAAGTCCAGACTTAAGGCCAAACTGAGGACGCCAATTATTCTTGATGTAATCCTGAAAGATAGCTAGGTGCAAACAGAAAGCTACTTATGATGTTCCTACAGAAATGAATATATTTTTAGAAAACATCCACATTTATTTGTCAAACGCTCTTCTCTGTCATAATGTGCAAGAGTACCACAGAATACTTAATCTGCTGCCAGTTAATAAACGATATCAAGCACCACAACCCAAAGACATAAGAATCTCAGTATTACTTACGCCTTTCACCCCCACCTTTCTACTTCTGGTTGCTACAATCACATACGGAGCACACCTTACAAAGCAATCTGAAATATTAGGTAATTACCTGTCTACTACTTATCTAGCTACCCATCGAGCGATGGCCCCCTCGCTCCAGCAGTTTACAACAGGATTAATCTCATCTGATTTGGATGCAAGGTAGAGGTTTGTAGCCGAGACAGTCGTCTCTCCAGATTTCCTTTACCGCCGATGCAAAGTGACAGTCCCTTCCAGGGCACACATCACACCATTTCTGGTACCCATCTTCAAGGAGGTGAACAGATCCCAGCGCTGCCTACAGAAGGGACTAAGAGCTCTGCTGTGACCATCCGCACCCGGACAAACCCCTGCTCCAGGGCAGCCGGCAGCCGGAGAGGGTCTGGTCTCCTGGGGCCAAGGTCACTCGCAGCAGATTTTGCCCCAGCTGGACTGGGGTCCTCCGTGTGCCCCGAGCTCCTGGGTAGGATGGCGACAGCAGCAGGGAGTCTGCAGAGAAAGGGCAAAAGAAATCTAACGCTGGGCACCAGCAGCGGGGTTGAAGCTGCTTTATGCTGTTGCTCGCTGCAGATTATGAATCTGCCCTGCTAGCTCTGGTTTACCAACAGTTCACGCTTCAAAAATTTGACAAAATACCCCAAAGGCTAACTCCTGCTGAGCTCCATCCCTGCTGCCACAATCCGTTTGTATTATGACTTTGTTCTAGGGATGTATCTGCAACCACTTATGCGACGGGCCCAAATGACTTGATTCAGCCGAGTTAGGCAGGCAGCGCCGCTCACGTCTGCGCTGGGTCACGGGGGAAGAGATGCAGTCTCAAGAAGGCTGGCTACCAGTTTGACAGGGTTTCCAGCTGGGATCCTGCAAGCAAAGCTCCTTGCAGAAACCACCGAGCAGCCTTTCCAGATGCTCCAGTGGCTCCATGGAGCGCCAGCCAGGGAAGCCCCTGGGCATCTGGAGCTGCCCCCTGGCAAGCCCCTGGGCTCTCACAACTGGCCTCTCCTGCATTCCGACCTACCTACGGTGTTCATTGCCAAACAGTATTCTGATGTCTGTTGAGTCCAAAATTTCAAATACAGCAGGTCCTATCTCCATTTAGGCTTTTCTCATCCAAAACTCCCTCTTAAATGCAATCCAGATGAGTTCCTTGGCGTGGATAGCACACGCAGTGGCTGCCCTTGCTGTCTGCAGCCCCATTTAGCAGACTGTTTTCAAAAGGGAGCAGCATCATTTTAGAGTGTCTTTCACTGTGGTTGGAAAGGGGCTCCTTGATCACCCTCCCAAGCTCAGACCCTGGTTTCTGAGCATCTCTGGAGAGGGAGGGCAGCATCACTCACAGCACCACCAACGTGGGAAAATGCCTTTACTGAGCTGCTTGTGATGCTTACCGATTCTCACGGCGAAAACGCGTGACTTAGCTCTTGGCTGGCAAATAGACAAGTGTAATCTGTCTTCTGGTGGCTCTAGACACAAAGGATGGTGTCACGCGAAACGTGCGGGTCTATCCGCACTGACTGCTATGGCTCACCCTGCTGCCGGCGGGTTCCCCGGCATGGAGAGGGCAGGCAGAAGGCAAACCCTCCAAAGTGATGTTCAGTCACAGGCTTCTCGTTACCAGGAGCCGCAGTTATCCTTCAAGGCTACTGAGAAAGACTGCTGAAGGCAGAACCAAAAGGGCAAAGCCTGGCTAGCTGGGAACATCATGGTAGATGGTAATAAATGCCCTTGAGGCACGTGCAAGTAAACCAGCAAGATTAAATCCAGGAGGAAGATGTTTGGATCGTGTAGCAGGAAGGTTGGGTTTGGGCACTGGAACTCCCCCCCCCCCCCGCCCTCCACAGGGCTGGGATCTTCTCGCCTCAACCTTTTAAAGCTGGTCTGGATGAGAAGTAACAGGAGGTTGTCAGGGAAAGCATGAGCAGATGATCAAATAAGCCTTTTCTGCCTTAAATTTCTAACTCTCTGAGAAATCAGATTCTCATTCAACAGGCTGGTGACACTGCCACCTGGAATAAAACGAGGGCTGTTTGTACCCAAATGCAGATGTCAAAAGAGGAGCAGCAGGGATGAGGTAGCGCAAATGGCCTACCAAGAGGAGTGTGAACTGCTTCAACCTGGATACACGAGAAGGTGCTGAGCTGCAGTGATAAAAGCAGGGAGAATGAACAGAGTCTGACAACTCTCCTACGAAAGCAGAGTTTGCATAAAGGAACCAGAGCTATAAAGAACATACAACTGAAGTGCTATTTGTACAAATGAAGAAAGGATTAAAAACAAGCGTGGGATGTTATTTTTGTCCCCGTGTTCTACAAAGTGGTCTAAAACTCAATAACCTAAACATATTTTCACTGTAGTAACTGCCATCATCTAAAATACCAAATGAAAATAATGCAAAACTGTATTAAGTTAAACAAGCAAGCACTAATTTATGAGGAAGGTAATATAAGGGCTAGCATTCACTTTGAAGACAATCTGTAGCTAAAAGTTACATCATCTTAGGTCAGTTTTAAATAAAGCTATAAGCAACTTCTTTACTCCCACCACGGTATGTGAAACACATGCTTTTTTCCTATCTCCACAGCAGCTTGCTTCACCTACTAGCCCCCCTGCGATGGCTGTGAAACCAGAAAAAGAAGTGTAGTGTCCACTGTTCCTAATTAAAATCCCATACTCTTGTGGTCAGAGAGCTCTAGAGACCTGTCAGGGTCGCATGGTTTGCTTGAGGTCAGACAGAAAAAGCACGCTAGACCAGAGATGACGGATCTTTTGGCTCGTGTGGGCAATGCAGCACTCCGCAGCCGGGGCCAGAAAAGCAGTCACTGGGAAGCTCCGGTTCCTTTCACTAACCTAAACCTTAAATAGTCTAAATTTGCAAACAAGAAAACACCACGTAAGTCATCGCCCCCAAGGGAAGCAGGAGTAACTTTTTCCCCCAAAACCTTCTTGCACCCGCAGATGTTGCTCTGGAAGCCGACTCAGCTCCACCGTCTGTGCTGAACTTTAGCTGCTCTCTGCAGTTTTTCGGTGTCACTGAGTGCCAGTAAGCATTCACACTCCAAGTAATATCTGGTCCGACCATTTGTGCATTCCTCCAGATGCTCAAGAGCCCATCTGACCGGGCAGGCTTGCTGGCTTCACTCTTGGCACACAACCCAAGTGCTTCCATCACTTATCCTGGAGAACTTGGGGGACACACTGGTGACAAAGTGACACATCTTTGCATTCACGACAAATTCACTCCGTCTGTTACCTAGTATTTTCCCCAGGTATTTACTTCTGGAGGCATGAGGCGTCTGTGCCTTTGGTGAGTTTCCAACACTCACATCCACATGTTAAAATGGAAATAACATCCGAGTGGAAGACTCCTAGTTTGGTCTTTACATTTGTATTTTCAATGACTAATTTTGTTTAAGTTGGTAAACGCAGCTGTTGCCTTGCCAGTTGGTGACATTTCCTTTTGGACTTCCCCACTGGCTGGTGTGTTTCTGCCAAGACATGTAAATTGACTCATTCCTTGTATTCCCTTGCCTTTTTATATAATGCTTCAGTTGGGATTTGCTGAAGGTCTCCTGAGATTTGTTTTCCTAAGTAATACTAGCCCTGCGATGCTAGACAGTCTTTACTCGTGTTTTCTGAATTGTCACTTAAGCACCCCATGCTCAGGATGCTGGATCTAACTGATACAACACTTCAGTATATTGTATCTAGCTGTACTTTTTCTCATAGTGACTTGGTCATGTCAACATCAAGTCAACAGCAATTAAGAGGTGACAGAATGCAAGTCTGTTTTACACCAGCATTATCCACGATGAGCCATTACTCAGCTCCCCACTTCAATAGTTCAAGCTTGTACTTTGCAATTATTACAAATGTATTCTTGAAAAGAGTAGATTAATCTCCTGAAAAGACTAATTAAAACACTCTCCACCATCCCTGAGAACATCAAACAAACCACTGCAGTAGATTGGCAGGTAATCTGCCTCAAGACAGGGAGGAGGAGAGACTACCCAAAAATCTGGCTATTCTTTAATCTCCTGCATTGAAATGGCTGAGCTGAAGCTATTAAAAAAAATAGAATCTCTGTTTTGTTTTTTCATGCCTGTACCACTGAAAGGAAAATAACTCTTCTTCAACTGTTGCAATCACGTACATCACCTTTCGAGGATGCTTTACCTGGAATGCAATTTCTCCATCACTTAGATTATTTGTTCATATTCCCATATTGCTTGAAGAACTCAAGAACTATTCATTCAGTCATTTTGCAGCAATGGTCTCTACCCGCAGCTTCTCCACATTTCGTTTTTAGTGAGTTTTTCATATCCACCTTTGTGCTGTGAGACAGCATCTCTAATTCGGCATTTTCAGTTCCTTTGGCAAAATCATAATGGTCCTCCCATCAGCATCCAAATGTCCAGTGTTGGCTTTGATATTTCCATCCTTGAAAAGCCCACTATTTGGGCTTGCTTATCTAAAAACCAGCTACATTTTTAGCAGCCTATGCCTTGTTCACTTGGTAGTAAAGCCAAAAGAAACATCTCTCTTACTAAGTCTCCTGTGGAGGTTTTTTCTTTTTGGCCCTGTCACAAAAAATAACAACCACTTCTACTGCATGTGGAGATCTGCTGGAGATATGGACTGTGTTTGCCTCCAATGCATTCAGACCAGAGCAATTCCACCAACTGCTCTGGGGACATCTTTACACTATGCCTACGCACCACCAAAAGCCTCATAGAGCAGGCAGAGCTTTGCCAGGCCTCCCATTTCTGCTTTGGAGACAGATGATGATGCCTGGCCACTGGTTCCTCCATTCTGTCACCATCTCTAACCCCGAAAAGGAAGTCTCCCCGTTAGTAAGCAGATGTCAGGCTGAGGAATTTGGTCCAAATCTGCTGACAGCTCTTATCTCACCATAGTAGTTGTCTGTTGGTAACACTGTGTAATTGTCATTTCATGTACTGTGTTTGAAATCTAGTTCAGAGCAATCGACTGCTAATTGGTTCCCAGTCTATAAGCTATTTTTCTGCCTTGGAAGTCATAATTAATGCTACTCCCTCTGAGTTATAATCATCTTGCTTCATGAATATATTATAGCTTTGTTTTCATTCTTAGATTGCTCTTCATCAGTTTCTGGTCACAGACATTTTGCTTATTCAAAGGATTTTACTTAATTTATTCGTCCATCTCTTTCACCTGTACCTCTTTTGTCACTGCAGCCTTTCTTCTAGTGCTCCAGAAACCTACTTTCAGTGGTTGGGGGTTTTTTTTTTCCCAAAATTTTCCCCTTCTCAGAGGCTTGCCTGGCTCACGGTTTTCACCAAAGCAGGTTGTATCTTTTCACCCGAGACAGAATCTCTTACTTCCCTGGCACGTGCTTTGCTGGAACAGCTACCTCACCATCTTCTTCTAATTTGCCTCCTTACCAAGGACAGATTTTTGCCTGTAGCTGAACCCCACACGCAGTGTGTCATATTACTGCTTTGCATCTCAACCATGTCATTTGGCCAGTTCGATTTGGGTCAGGAGACTCTATAACCTTGCCCTCAGTGAGTTTCGCTGCTACCTTGATTTGGTTGTTGGGTGAAGTGGTTCCCATGCACTGTCAACCGCTAGGGGAACGCAGCAGTTTTCCTGTTGTACTTGATAAGGATGCTGCAAGATGAAAAAGACTGCGGAGTACTCACATTTTACAGAAACAGCAGCCATTTCAATACCTGGCTTAAAAAAGAAACCACATGTTATATCTCAGAAGCAGCTGTGTTCTGGCTCCAGAGCTGCAGTGAATTGTTCATGCCTTCTTCAGCATGACATTTTGCATTGCTTCCCTCCCTCGTCCCCAGCACACTAATACGTTAGTAGTTATCACCATCCAAATCTTATGCAGGTTCATGTTAGGACTCCCTAAATACAGTGAAACACAGAAACTTAACACCTACAGGAGCTGGGAGAAAAAATTCAGGAAATTTTTTTGGCTACTGAACTAGCTCATATTCTTCTATACTTATGGTGCTATTTGGTTCAGCAGATGGAGAATGAAAAGGACGGTCCCTTTTGCCAGCAATTTATGCTACCTCACGTGAGAGATGTTCTCTACACTTGGGCCCCACGTGACAAAATCGTTCTGGACCTGACAGTGGGTAAACTGTGGGGGAAGAGCAGACTTTGCACTTGGATGTCCAAGCCACAGACCTGAAATGCTAACATTCAAAAGTCAAGAGTTCAAGAGAGCGCCAAAATGGGCCAGCAGAATTGAAAAGAGCAGTAGCTCAACATCACAAAAAGTCCAGTCCTTCAGGGAGACATTTAACCCAGATGACCAGTACCTGGGATTTGCTATCTTACTTTTTCAGAGTAAAATTGTAAGGGGTACTTATCAACCAAACAAGAGACATAGAAGCTAGACTAAATCAGGACGGTATGAGCTGCTCTGTAAATCTGCAGGATGGTCAATGGATTAGGTGAGTGCACTATCTGCACTGGTGGTGTCACCCTTGGCACCAGCCAGGTTAGTGAAGGGTCAGAAGATGAAGTGGGGAGAGGGGAGAAGGAAAAAACCATTCAGGGTTAAAAGAGAGTCTTCTGGTTAAAAAATGAGACAAAAAATGCTATTATCTGAGATATTTGGAATTCAGGCTCAGCTTTTTGATCTTGACAAATCAAGACACAAACACAGAAGACAAGAGATGTTCAGGACATAAAAACTAGAGATGACTTAACAATATTCACAGATAAGCAGCTCTCAAGTAGTATGAATACAGACTGAGCACGTGTAACCAATGTAGAGCTTGCCTTAAAAAAGCCAAACCATCTGCATTTCACCTCTTCTCGTTAACACACCGTAACAAATGAACAGCCATGTAAAGGCTAAAGCAAACAACAAGGGACCCGGGTTGCATGAAAAACCTTCTTGTATAACCCAGAGCAACTTCTTTGTGCCTCAGCTTACACAGATGTGAAAGCTTTGTATACTGCAATAGGTGTCTGTAAGATGTGCTTAATTAAAATTTGGTGGTTAAAGTACTGTTCAGTGTAAAACTCTGAGAAAAGTTAAATAATTCTGCCTTCTGTGGTTATCTGATACATCATTCCTCATAGAAAACAGCTTTGTTTTAAAGTACAAAGAGCATAAAAAGTTCCCTGTGTTTCTGAAACTGAAAGAGACTCTTGAATCCACTTGTTCAAATCCAGACTTTGAAATGCCATATGCAACCCCCCCTAGATTTTCTGAAACGCAGCCCATCACGGTTCAGAGTAACTCACCGCTGAGGAAGAGCCATCAGCAAGTGGATACAGGACATAGCCGGTACCTGTCTGCACTAACTACCCACCAAGTCTCCAGGAGAGAACTTCCCATCTACTTTTTCTAGCAAAGAGCAGGTGTCTGAGTAAATACAGGTGTCACAAAAACCTGTAGCTATTAGGTCTCGGATGAAGAAAAGAAGAAGTTGAAGGAAGACCGAAATGACTATTGCAGACGCACAAGAGAAGAGCTAGCTTCTGTTGCCCCGAGTAATTACAATATTGTTTCGTTTGCTTTGATTATGAATCTCAATGTTGTGATACTTATTTTTCTTTGTTTAGCCTCATAATGGCTAGGCAACAAATCTGTGTGTGACTGTGCTGCAGTTTTGTTTTTATCTCTTGACAATTAGCCCTCTTTGATGGAGCGCGTTTTAATACTATCTGCTGCTGCAATGCTCCATCAATATTGGGTTTGCTGTCAGCTTTTGATTTTATTGCTTGTGAAAAAGCAGTAAGTGCAGATACTGAAAGTCAAGACCTGAAGCATCAGCCCAAACAGGAATGGGCCCCAATCCCCATTCCCAAAAGCAAGCACTTGAGATACTTGGGAAGTCTGGAGAGCAAACAGGGCCACCTCCTCCTTAGTTTAACTCCTCCACCTTTTTAACTCTCTTGCTTTCCATTTCAGAGCCCACTGAGCAGACAGAAAAAGAAATAATTGAGGGGATGAAAGCCAAGGGAAGACTTCCTTGCAGAACATTTTTGTTTCGTTCTTCATTAGCGGGTGGGCGACAGCCATACATACCGATGTGGAAGTTTCATGGAAGACAGAGTGCCAATGTTCCCAGGAGGAACTCAGTCTCACGTGACGCCCACCTTCACACTGCAATCACAACTGCATCAGCTACCATCTTGTTGGAGCCTCTGCTTGCAGGACACTGGTCTATATCCTAAAGACATCCTAAATCCCAACCCCATCTCCCATTATCCCAAGTCCTCTGACAGCAGACTCACACTTGGGATCCTTTATGGTAAAGGAGAGCTTGACCAACAGCTTTACCACTAATATCATCTGCCAAGAAGGTATTTTTCATTACATGTTTTAAAATATATACTTGTCTGATATATTAGCCTGATTACTTATTCCTTCCCAACTTCATAAAACAACAGCACTACAGAATACCAGCGATACAGGAGCTTTTGATGTTTGTAACTTGCTTACAGGGCCCAAATCTAAGAGACAGCATCGTTGCATCAAGAAATGTCACATCAAGGTTTCCAGTAGCTTCAACATTTCCCATTTCATTAAATAAAAAAGGGGGTAGAGAAAGGAGGACACCGTGTTTCTGCTCCACTTATTTGACGAATGCAAGGAACTGCGTATAAAAGAGATCATCTGACACAACCTCTCTGAATCTTGCTGAAACGCACAAACAAAGCGAGATCAACCCGGGTAACTAGAATTCTATTCCATGGTTTAAGGAAATGATTTAAAACCACAAAAGTTTCCGGATACCTTGCCCGAATGCTTCCAAAAAATTAGTACCTGCACGCAAGTGTATCTGCCAGTAAATAGCAGGTTTCAGAATTCAGCTCCTATCTATCTGCACCACTTCAAGTCTTTCAACAGATTAACTCCTTATGACAACTTAGCTACAAGTCTCAGCCTGGAAGCACTTCCCTCCCCCTCCACCGAAATCACAGTCAGAAACGCTCCGAAGGAGATTAGGGAGACGATTTTGCAAAGCACAAAGCGCTGACCTAAATGTGTTCTGTGTAAGTAGGTGGAGATTCTAAATTTGACTGAAATGGCAATGTTCGGTCCAGCCCTTTCTTTGTGTTTTCCAAGATCCATGTAAGCTTTTAAAGCCTCTCATTTCGTTTAAAGCAGGTTTCGCCATCTCTAGACATGTTTATAGCAAAATAGGCTAAGAACATAAAACATACTCACAAATTGCACGTACACATATTCTGCTGAATCTAGAGAAATGAAAGGTTTTGTGCTTCACCTGCTAGCTCTCAAACAGCAAGAGTTGCATGCGATGCTCCAGCATGCAGGAGGGATGGCTGCTTCATTAAACAAGGTGCTTGGTAACCTTCTACACCAGGCAAGGAGATCCCAAAATACAGGCCAGCCTCATTTCTTATTTTCAACCACACAACGCTGTTAAATCAATGGGATTTGCATGGATTAACGAAGGACAAAATTAGCCTATTTTAGTAATGGTAAAATGACATTAAGGTTATAACCAATCTCACACTCCCAAGACTAATTACTTCCCAACTCAAATGTATCGGAAGGCCCTTTCTGCCTAACAGGGCCATGTGGAAAATAAAATAGTTCTTTTTTTCCTTTTTTAAAATTTTCTCTCTTTTAGACATGATGTATTTTAAAACTGAAGAACAAATCACTTCATTGTCTGTAAAGAGCAAAAAAAGGAGCATAGGCTGCCCTGCCTTGGTTCTTGGTTAGAAAAAACAGACTCAGAGGCTGTTGCCAGCTCAGTGAACCCACAGCTACGACATCACAGCCGGCCATGACGTAATTCCTCTTGGAAGATGGATCCCTCTTACACACCAGTGAGGTTGCTGTTCCACCCTGACCGCTCCTGAGATTCTCACGTGTGAATAAAACAGTACTTGTATGGGAATATTCTGATAAAATGTCACCGAGATTTTGAAAAGATAGCCAGAAAATGCACTGTGGCATTAGTTCTGCTGAACATTATAACAGCTTGAATTTTAGTTTTTATTAGCCTCTGCAAGGCTGAACTTCCCAGAATGAAGTAACTGGTGTCTCAAAATCGTCTAAAAATGTTTTTGCTGTCCTCATACTAAGGCTCTACATGCCCCCAGCTGAGACACTTAAAAAAATAGCTACTCTGAGAGCAACTCAGTGGTTTTGAAAGGACCCAAATATAAAATGGGCTAAAGGATACCTAGGACAATGTAAAGAAACATGCTTCACGCATTTCAGGGATATAACCGCTTTGGCATCATGTAAGAAGTCAGCAGCCACAAAGGGCCCGTGGCAGCCACCCATCTGTACACTGACTGCTCCTGGTGCACGGCCACTGTACGACAACTCAGCCCAGCTTAGCCTACAGCTAAAGCAGGTTACTCCATTTTTAGCCGCTGACAAATGAAAGAGTCATTACAAATCATAGAATGGTTCGGGTTAGAAGCGACCTTAAAGATCATTTAGTTCCAAACCCCCCTGCCATGGGCAGGGACACCTTCCACCAGACCAGGCTGCTCAAAGCCTCATCCAGCCTGGCCTTGGACACCTCCAGGGATGGGGCATCCACAGCTTCTCTGGGAAGCCTATACCAGTGCCTCACCACCCTCCCAGCAAAAAATTTCTACCTAATATCTAATCTAAATCTACCTTTTTCCAGTTTGAAGCCATTACCCCTCGTCCTATCACTACATGCCTTTGTAAGAGGACTCTCTCTGGCTTTCTTGAAGGCCCCCTTCATTTGCTTTTAATGCAGTGAAGATTACTAATGGTAACAAGTTATTAACACAGAGCCCACATGGACACTCGTTCAATGGACACCCCCACCAAATATTTGGCCTTGAGGCTGCACCCACAGCTACAGCAAAGCCTGGGGGTTCCTGGCGCAAGTCCCAGGGTGGACAACTCGAAGAGCATCCCAAGCCAAACCCCTGGCTGTCGTACATCAAGACTGATGATTTTCATAGCATTTTCCTCCAGAAGGCAGATTATTCTGACCGCTTTGTTTCAAGCTGCTCGCATCCGTCACTCCTTGCACCCTCCATAAACGCAGGGCTGGTGTACAGCCTCCGTCCTAGGGAATGCATCCCAGCAGGGTTGCATGCCTGCATTACAACTGAAGTACTTTGGGACCGCTTGGAGTTAAATGCATAAAATGCTAATGTATTACTAGACTCCTACAATATTTTTAAATAGCATCTCCGGTTTATGGAACTATTTTACAAGCAAGTCAGTGTTCTATGACACCAAGGATTTTTATTTTATCTTTTAAAGTTTAAATATCACAGAAAAGTGGGTGTTGATAGGATCTGCCAGCAGCACAAACAAAATGTACGAATCCAGACTAGAAATGAAACGATCTCCCCACAATGGGGAAATTAAGGCAAAACAACAGAACACACACCCCCCACAGTATACAGCAGCTTAAAAGTTTTGAACAAGCAAGTAGAACAATGATTTCAAAGCACATTTGGGCATGCCCTTCTTCAGGCAACATGTCAAAACCACTACTTCTCCTCCCCTTCTCCTTGACAGACGGTCTGACTGGGCCCGGAGCCACACCAGCAAGCTGTGATCCTGGCAAAACCCACAAGGTAAATAAGGTTGGGCACAAAGTGCGACTGGATGGGAGGCATGTCAATGCTGAAGGGCGAGAGGCTGGCGACTTAGCAAGCAGCACAAACTGCTCAGAAACAATGCTCCAGTGCAACGCCAAGAGCGCGCTGGAGGTAAACGCTGCATAGCCATCTCCAGTTGAGGCAGTCTTGCGTTTAAAAGGTTAAACGCTTCAAATTTCCTGAGCAAATCTCAATTCTGTTCATTTTCCTCAAGCTACTAAATAACCCAAAAAACCAGCAAACCGTCAATTATCCAGTTAACACTGGGTGAATTTTGTTTTCTTCCGTGCTGCTACTGTGGCATGAAGATGCAAGAAAGTGCTACCATGCTCTTTTGCAAGGCAGGATATATTTCACCAGTAGTAAACCACCTATATGCATGCTTTGTAAGAGCAGCTGATTCCTTCAGAGCTGAAAGCCACCAAGGAGATGCCAAGCCACATTATTTGGGCATTTTCTTTTGTTTTATCATTGCCTAACGGAACCATCTGCGCAAGACCCAATCAATAATCAAAGCCAGCCACAGCCAGATGACAAATCTCTCTGCTTACACAGGTTTAAATGTCAAATGGCCGGTGCCATTTGAATTCTGGTTCACTTTTAACTTCAGATCAAAGCTAACATAGCTGGGAAGACAATGCTTTCCACTCTCCGCCTTCCCCCTCCCCTCCTCGCTGCTCTGAAATCATCTGTCTCCAAGCCAGAAGTCTAAATGGAGTGTAGGGCGAGTTCAAAACAGAGAAGGTTGATGGGAGTCTACTGCCAATTCCGCTCGGCAGTCACAGCTTGCTCCCACAGCTCCATTAGCTGCCTGCAATCAAGGGCGGCCGACTCAGTCCTGCTTGCTGTCCAGGTTTAATAGGTTCAGCTAGTTAATGAGCAATGGCTAGATTGCATTCCAAGACTTCACATCATTCACAAAGCAATTAAGTGTACACTTCTTGGTCTCCTCCAGGAGCCCGAGAGGAGTGCCTCATTCTACTGAGAGGATAAATGCAAGCCGCAATTTTCGAAACTGAATAGCACGACACAGTGGGAAACCATCAGAATATTCACCTTCTCTAAGTATTAAGCGGAATGCATCGCTCCTTTTCCACAAGCCTCTGAAAGGCTCTCTTACCTGTACACTGCTGGATTATAGATTGCTCTTGCCAGATGAAACCAAGAGCTGTAAGCCACTGGGAAGCGTCTCAGTGAGTTCCTGACAAAGCAGGCTAGGGAACTGTGATGTTAATGAAACAAAAGATACTTAATTTGAAAGCCACTGCAAAGGCAGGGGTAATTTTTACACGTAGATTTTTTACACGTTCATAGCGAAGGACTGTAAGGCACCTTGCAAACAATGAGACACTTATCCCCAGACTTACAAAACTCAGAAGCTAAGCGACCCGGGTGCTCGGGCACCCCTCACAAAACCGGGACCATGTCCCTTGAGGGCGAGGCTAGCTCCAAGGCCAGAGCTGGGGGAAAAGCAAGCATTCTCTTTTTCACTCGCACATGCCCATTCACCCGCTGTGCTTTACTGCTGTTAACGTATGTACCATTGCTGCTCCAATGGCCCTTCCAAATGTTTGTGTCTTTTTAAGCTCTAGCTTCCCGGGCAAAGATCCCACTGTTACGGGGAGGAGACTTCTCTGGCAGCATTAAGGATACTCAGCCTTAAGTGGCTGATTCACAGTCGGACGAAAGCTGGACCTTCAACACTCTCTGAAAGGAGAACTCCTCACGTGTGCGGGCTGCCTTTTCCAGGCTGTGCAGCTGAACCCAGGAGAGACAGGAGTCCTGCTGGCAAGGACCTGTCTTTTCTCTCTGTGAAGGGACTGAACAGACCTGCTGCTTCTGTCTTACACCAAACATTAAGAACCGTGATCACAGTGCTAGTGAGTAGATTGCAGCTGCATCTAGAGAACAAGGAAAGAGATGCTATCATACATTCTTCTCTCCTCATCCCATGTACAGCATTCATATATGAGACCTACAAAAGCCTAGATACTTACAGGTTTGTAACATCATTACAAAAAAGAAAAGAAAAAAAATCCCCAGACACCTGAGATACCTTCACAACCTATTTCTGTAAAACCAGGAATCAAGTAAGTCTATCTCAGACAAAAAGATCCTTTGAATTTTTATGAATCAGATTACCCAGTCACTAAATCCACATCGATTCAGTTTCTCTGAGTGAAGACACACAGAAGTATCCACTATCTAAACTGGAGATGAGTATAAGAAAAAAAAATAAAAATACCCCTGCACTCATTTACCAAAAAAACTCATCACTAAACTTTAAAAGAAGACTTCACAATAACAGAGTGGTCATTTTTACTTTAAATGCAAAACCTTGGTACGTAAAGGAAGCACAGCTGAAGGGTTATAGAACTTTTTTCTTCTATTATTCTCCATTTCCTTCGCGCATGCCAGTCAAAACTATAAAATACTTGTGGGAGAAATGCAGAAGGCACGGTTTCACATTCCAGAAGATCTATTTCCATGTGCTGCATACAAGCCAGGCGACCACCCAGGAAAGTCGGGCAAACACAGTTTGGCCCACCAGTGCTGCAATGGCACGCTAGCCGCCCTTCTCCATCAGCGCTTTGCCCTGGGTTTTCTGTAAGAGGTAACCACTAAGCCTTACAAGTGGCCCAGCCTGCGGCAGGATCACCTCTACGCCCGCTCCAAAACAACAACAACGAGCAGCCCTGCGTTTTCTCCTCTTGAGAAGCTGTGCCAAGTTCACAGGCAGTGCTAAAATAGTTTGAATACACCATCCACAGAAAAAAAAAAAGAAAAGAAAGAGCAGATAATCTTAATACAGGAGCCTGTAACATTAACAGCTCTTTACTTCTCAAACCATTCCATCCCCTGTCCCTTTGCCCTCCATCACGATATTTTTGCCCCAGTTTTACTGAGGAAAGAAGAGCAAAGTTAGGTCATCTGTAGACTTGGGGAAGGGTATGACCAGCTATTGCCTCTCCTTAGAGTCCATGATTATGTTATTTTCTTTTCACATGTTGATCACAGAAAGATTTGGTAGCTGTTTCAAAGTCACTAAAAAGGAATCAGTCCCTCAGAGGCCAAGCTGGTTGAGAAACTTTGCTGGCTGGAGCAACAGAAGTAGGCATGACTTGCCTTTANCAGTACATGCTAACACGTGGCCCCACCAACTGTGACGGAAAGGCTTACTTGGCTCTCAGTCATGTCCCAGGGTAAAACGAGAGGGGTGCGCAACGAGAGACCCCAACTCTGGATTATTATCAACTCTGGCAAACACGAGTGACTTTCAGATCACAGCAGGGCAAAAAACATGGGGAGGTGTTCCACCAGGGATGGTACAACCTGGGGATGCTGCAGAGGCTTGTCAGATGTGTGGCGAGGAGCAAGAAACAAAAATAAAGAGGAAAAACCAGATGACCTTGCAGCGCTTAGCCGGAGCTGTCAGGCAACAGTTAATGCTGAGGAATCTTGCAAGTCTGTTTATATTCTTTCACCACAAGCAGGTGTTGGGAAGCCCAGGATGGGAGGGGCATGCAGATAAATAAAGAAAGAGGAACCACTTTTTTTTTTTTTTTTTTGACATGCGTGATCTTTTCAGATGAATCTTTTTTACCGACAGCCTCTTTTCCTGGAATCAGTACAGACGCACAAGTGTCACTCCCGGGCCCTCTGATAAACAGTGTACCTCAAACATTTAGGTTATGTTACCTGTTTGTGGTACAGGATGATATGGTTTTGATGGGATTCCCAGGGGAATTAAGTAATTTCTAGAACAGACATTATTAAAACCCCCATGCTATTTCAAATGTAGATTTGTTTTGATTTTTTTTGTTGTTGTTATTTTCAAACTATTATAGGCACGTGCGGTCATGTTTACCATCTGAAAAGTGAGGAATAAAGGAGGAATCTCCATTGACATCCATCTCGTTTCTTCCCTTGGTCACCTTGCGTACAACCGTGCATGCGATTTTTACACCGACAGATTGTGTACAGCCGAACGCTTTGACCTTCAGATTTCCCCCCTCTCGTTGCTGCCCCTTGTCCTGCGCTGCAGCCACCTCGCTCTCTCCTTTCTTCTGCAGCTCTTTGTTGCTGAATGTCAGGGTCACGGGTGCCACTGGCTGACATGATTAGTGTGGCTGACATGACACCCCTGTTTTGAAGAAGCAAGCAAAGGGGACAAGGGGGGAAAAAAAAAAACCCACCAAACCTAAAACCTGCAGCCATTTTAGGCAGAAGGAATCAGGCTCAAATAGATATTAGCAACCTTATCCTTTCCAATTAAAGAGAAGGTCCCTTGCACCGCAACGGATGTATGCGGCATTTCAATGTGTTCCCGTGTGTCTAAAATCAGTCTACTTCTGCCTGCCCCAACACGTATCCTGGAGGTGTGCTCCAGTTCTTGGAGATCAAAGGCAAAGATTAGGGAGGGGGAAAAACCAAATGGTTAAAAAAACAAAACCAAACAGCATCAGACAGGAGACAAAGCCTGACCTGTGATTCAGCAGATTCGAATGCTCAGAAGTACAACAGCCTGCGCGCTACTGAAAGACAGCAGCAGTCCATTACATGTATTGATTTGCAGCACTTTGTCAGCGCTAATGATGTTACCTCATTAAAAGAGATAAATGCCCTACTGTTCTACCAAAAGCATCTGCTCCTTCCTCCTTCTCGCCTGTTCTCCAGCAGGGCCCTCAGCAGCCGCACAGAGAAATCAAATCAAAATCCAACCCTAAACTCGTTTAGAGCTGCTTGCTAAGGTTGCTTTTTTGTTATTCTTCTCTTTATTTTTTTAAACATGGCTTGTTTGTGTTTCCTATCAGGCATCTCTTCTCGTGATACCAAACGGGCACATCAAAGGAAAACAAAGAACCATCACGGCCCTCCTGTCGGCAAACGACTTCTCAGAAAATAAACTAATCTCTACCTCAGCTAATTCATTGATTGTTAGGTAAAACAATATGGCCCACAACTTTGATCACAACAGGTGAAGGAATAGGTAAGGCGGTGACAATAACTTCTGTCTGTTAATGCCCAACAACGTGTTGGCACACACAACGTGCCAGTTCTGTTCTGACAGATTCCTCCTTACATGCAAAGGTAGCAGTTTACCGTAATGAATGTTTTATGCATAATTCCTTTGTGTATAGGGTCTCCAAAGTACACATTATTAAAGTCTATTAAACTCTCTATTTAGCAGAATTACCAATGTGTCTTTGGGGAAATTATTACAATGAAGCTGTACCGGTATTTAAATTCCAGTTGTTTAACAATCTTTTCCTAATCACCAATCCAGGTATCTACATTAAAGTGCAGTCAAACTCCTTCCAGCACAGCATAAACCTGTCTATGAGCTGCTTATGGAAATTCATTTAAAAAAATAACTATTTCAACATGGCATGTTTCTTATAATTAGTGTCAGACAGCTACTGCTTGAAAGGAACTCCTTCCTGATCTGCCTCACCAAGCAGAGCATTCCACAGTTAAACCCCGTTACAGAAACAATTAACTATTTGCAGCCATACAATTTACATCAACACAGCAGCATCTGCAAGGTATCAGCCTATTTAAGGAAAATTTGGCCAACAAGGTCCCATTCTTTACTAACGGCTTCGCTATGAGAAAGGACCTGCCCTTGTGTGGAACTGCATGGTTTCATGGATAAAGTGGCTCAAAAGCTGCTAAAATTCAACGCATTCCCAGGTCCCTCCTCTGTTCCAGCTACTAAAGTCTCTAAACTGTGTGTAAAGCAACAACAGAGCAGCTACTAACTGTTGGTTGTACACCTCAGACCATTTCCCCTTGAAATACTGCACACTACAGCTACAGATAGTTACTCTCTAAACGTGCCACTTTTCATGGCAATGAGTCTTAAACTTAATTCCCGAGTTGTAAACACGTGTCCATGCCTCCTGTGATAAGAACAGGTATCTCAGCAATGGGAAGAGTCTCATGTCTCTCAAGGAAGAGGAAGCAAACTTAGCAATCATACTAGAAATCACAGGATTCAGCTTCCTCAGATAGGGTGGGATCAGAACTAGATGCCAATCTTTCTGATTTCCTCCGTGACTTTCAAGAAATCACTGTGTTCCTGCCTCTATTTCTCATCAGTACGAGGGTGATATTTCATCCTCTTTTTGATGCCCAGACGTGCTCAGGTTCTATCTGTGGGGCAGCCAGGCTCTCTAGCAAAGACAACTGAGCAAGTACCTAAACCGATGTCTCGTCCTTGCCACCACATCACACCGACAGTTTTACAACTTCAACACCAGTTCAAATCTCAGTTTACTTCAATGACAAAAAAAACATTAATGTATTGAAAACATGCTGACAAAAATATTACGAAACCAGCAGGCACAAAACCAGAATGTGATGAAGAGGAATTGCTCAACTGGGCCTCACATCAGATGAATATGCAGAATTTAGGCCATCATACAACTACATGTTTTGATATGCCAGAATTCAAAGTTTATGTCCAAGTACAGATAAAAGGAGGACTAAAGTCATCGTTGGAAGCTGGTACGTATAGTAAAGGTTCCTCTGACAAGTACGAATCAAACACTGTCTACACTTCTTGGCTCTAAGGCAAATTCAGTGCCTTCTAGCAGGCCTACATGATGAAACTGTTTCCATCATGACCAAAAGTCCTTCAGAGAACAATCCTTGGGAAAAAAGCACAGCAAATGGTTGCATCTATTTTAGCCATACGCTAATTCGCTATAAATCAACTGACAAAAGTGCTTCCTTTCAACAGTTACAAACCCCAAGCCAAAGCACCTTCTCCATTTTACAAACACAACCTCATTGACTTTGCTCGAGTTACACATTCACCAGAGCAGACCTTGTCCTTGTGTGCAACAGGAGGGCAAATCGCCTGTAAATAAGAGGCAATCTCTTCACCTTAAATGAAGTGGGATGAGGAACATCCCTTCCACCTTTAAAAAGGAAACATACTTCTAACAGACAGAAGGGAGATCACTGGTTTGCCTCTCCATTAGGAAAGGCTCTTGCATACTTAGAAAGGAAAGAAAAAAATTTAAAGTACCTCTTCCGCCCAGTTTGATGGGATGGTAGATCAAGGGTGCAACTCTACTGCAGACTGAAGACGTCAGTCCTTTTTTCCTGTCACTTGCTCCTTTGCCTCAACCCTAGTTTCATGAGCACGAGGTGAGATGGTTCTGCCAAGCTACCCAAAATCCAGCCAGGTCTTCAGTTTAGTTAGCTGTTGTCTGGATTCACCCCATCGAGCACCTGATGGTACAACCTCATAAGCACCAAAGCAGGGGCAAGGGGGAAGGCTGGGGAGAGAAAGAGGATGAAGAGCCATAACTGGGACTGGCTTAGGCTGCTATGAAATCTTTAGTGCCTGACGCCTACCAGAAGACATCGCAGGAACACGAGACATAGGGCGCAGTGTGGCATTTAACACCAGCATTGGAATACACATCTAACGTTCCCATGTCCCCATGTTTATCACACCAGATGACAGACCTCACAAAAGCACCTGGCAACACGATGTCACTTTTTTTCCAGGGTATTGGGTGTAATGTGGTGCAGCCTTCACTTGTGTTGCAGCACTTGGACAAGCAGTTACCTCAGCCAAGCTGTCACTTTGTCTCTCCTGCCACCTACTGTACTGAAAATCAAAATATGCATCACCAACGTGTGCATCTCCACTTCTGTTTGGACATACCAGCCTTTAGTTCTTCTAGAAGTACCACTGTGTACATGTGGGAACTCCCTGCTGTCACAGCTCCTCCAGTGGTGCTATCCTGTGTTTCCCATTGAAGGCTAAATGCAGCACTTCGAGCTCTACTTAACACACTGATGCTTCAGGGTCAAAATTAGCATTAATTTTATTCCAAGCAATAGGACAAGAGAAAACGTCCCCAAGTTGCACAGGGGAAGTTTAGATAGGATATTAGGAAAAATTTCTTCACCAAAAGGCTTGTCAAGCATCGGAACAGTCTGGCCAGGGAAGTGGAGGAGTCACCATCCCTGGAGGTAAAAGACGTGTAGATTTGGTGCTCAGGGACATGGTTTAGTGGTGGACTTGTCAGTGCTAGGTTAACGATTGGACTCAATGATCTTAAAGGTTTCTTCCAACCCAAACAATACTACAATTCCATGATTAAATACTAAAAATTTTCCAGAGCTTAGGGCACAACCCTTCTTCTCCCTTTGCCCCAAGGAGAATTAATCACAGAAGATTTATTTTAAGCGGTGAACAGGCCATGATGTCCCATAAGCCTCAATCCCTTTATTTGCTGTTATTTCCGATGACAACACTCAGAAGGGGCAAAACCCAGCAGAAAAATAACTTCCCATTGGGTGTGTGACTGTCAGCCCGTGGGCAGGGGTGAAACTCCCGCTGCACTCGAGCTGCGTAACCAAATGAGCGTCACCCAAGAACAGACCCGACAGATGCAAGAGTCTGCTTCAGACCATGGTCTACCCTTGTCCTTTTAACCTCTCGCTCTCAAAAAGCGCAGCTGAGCGAGTCTGGCTGTGCCATGCGTACCCTCCACAGCACAGTGCTACCCATGCAAGATGTCCTCCCCGAGACCAGTATGTGGTCCTCCTGCCTCCAACATGCAGAAGGAGCTTCACTCATGCTTGTGCCCAAGTGGCACGTCCAAGGAGAAGACAATTATTTTGTCATAATCATCTGGGTTCTGCCACCCATCCAGACACTGTTAATCACAGTGAACGGCATCGAGAACGGCACAACAAGTCTGAGTTGGTCCAGCACAGTCCAAGCCCACCGGAGGGGCTTCAGACCCATTCATGGTACTACATGGAAGCCAACGAGCAATCAACTTGAAAATTAGCAGACAGATATCTCACGTTAGTTATTTATGCCATCCTCACAGAAGACATGACAACTTTATTTTTTAGTATTAAGTTATTAATTTTGAGAAAGCATTCAAAACAAAACCAACAAGCTGAAGTTGCTAAAACATATCTCATTATTTTCTAGTAAGAAGCTACCTTATGGGTGCTGGTTTATTTTCCCACATATAGCATTCCCTTTTACCTAATCAACAGCTTGGGGCTCCATGACAGCAGGTATCTTTGATAAAAGGAGTATTCTGATGCAGGAGAAAGACATTCAATATTTGCATGATCGAGTAAGCTATGAAATGTATTTATTTATGCTGTGACCATAGTAATCAAGAGGCATTAAATGTGGAACTGAGCATCAGTTAAATGCATTTCAAATCTAATTTTTCACTGGTTGCAGTAAGGAAATAGTTGACAAGCAGGACTCTTTAGGGTCTTTACAGGCTGTAACTACAGAAGCAGATACAGAAGATAAATTGCTCTATTCCTGCAAAAGCAAGTCTTACTTTTGCAAGTAATAGCCGGCCTTTCATCTTAGCACTTATAATTTTATCAAATGAGAAAAAAACATTAATATAATTCCACTCACTCACAGATAAACATCTCTGAAAAATGAGGACCTCTCTTTTCCTTAAACAGATCTGACAAGGTTATAACTAAAAATATTTGTGTAATACAGACAGTTCAGTGTGGACACAGGAAAACAACTGGCATGAGTAACTGAGTGTCTAATCCCAGCTATTTAGCCACCAAAATGCCTCAAGAGCTGTGATACATCCACTTAAAGCCAAATACAGCCCACAAATATCTATTAAACATGAATGAATTTATCAGAGAGCAACAGTATGTTCCCATTAATTGCACAAAGGCTGCAAACAGGTAAAAAAAAAAATCTTTCTACAGAGTGTGATCAGAAGTGGCATTTGGTGACACCAATTTAATTTATAACAGAATCAAGGCAAAAAACTAAAGGATCACATTAGCAGTTAGTAACACTACAGGAACTATGAGCTAAAAGCTAATGGAGTGTACGGAGCCTTAAAAGAACTATTTTTAACACAAATTTGAAAAACCTACTACTGCAAGGGCAGTGTCAGAGGGTGCTCGCACATCCTCACTAGAAACTCTCAGACAACTTTCAAGGATCCCTAAGGATGCTCCAAAGGAATTAAAGACGCCAATTTTATACACGCTGTGCTGTCTGCACTGATGTCTCACTAAAGCAAGAGGCAGTTTAATCTCCAAAAGGACTTCTACCTCTGCTGCACTTGACTGAACGGAAGGGAAAAAGATTCAAGCTTGTTTGGTCTATGGCCGATGGAGACTTCCTAGCAGAAATGGAAGTCAGCCGATGAGCAGGTGATAAGCCGCTCCCAGAGTTTCCCTTGCTTTGAGAGGAGCGGAGTGGCTGCGAGATTTTCAGAGCAGATTCTCCAAACAAGCTGTTAAGAGACGCCACTATCCAGAAGGCTCGACAGGAGGAAAAAGGAAGCAGGGAAATCACAGTTAATGGGATTTGGCTGCAACCAGAAAACGGCTAGATTTCCGAATACATTACAAACAGTCCTGCACTTCACCGCTGCACTACTTCATTGCTGGATGAGAAAAATTTACATAGATTTAATGCCTTAAAAAGCTCCACGGAAATTTAGATTAATCTGTTTAGAACAAATCTCGCCTCTCCCCTGGGATGCCCTGTAGATGCATACATGAATAAGAGGAAATTGCCACCACTACACCAGAACTTCTATGACTTTCTGTAAGGGGGAAGCTGTCAGGCTAGAGATTTATTTATTTTGAGGCTATTTTATAAGTCCCACACACGAACGTTTGTGATCTGGGGAGGTCACCACCCCACTCATCTTAGACACCACCGCAGAGAACTCCACAGTTTGCCCAAGTTTTCTGTAGAAGGCAATTGCTGTCTGATCCTGTCAAGCAGGAAAAATTGAGCTCAAAATTAGAGGGTTACCTCGCTCCCAGAGCATCTCTCCTTGGCACAACTTCAGGTTGAGGAAGGTTATAGAATTAGAGCACAGAATGAGGTCTTTGGAAGGAAACACAGTGCTCTCACGCCTGGAGGAAAGCAAGCAAACCCATGGCTACGGGTTGCATCGCTTTGGAAAGAGCAACCTCAGCAGAAGGCTGAGCAACCTCAGCAGGAGGTCCTCAGTGCCTTCCTCAGCAAGGTGGCACAGTGAGGGAGGCACTGAGGACCTCCTGCTCATCCCAGGTGGTGAGAGTTGTTTGCTTAAGGCGGCAATGAAAGAAAAATTACCACAGCCGATGCCCTCTACTTGTGCAAACTGAAGCCAAGCATGGGACATGACACAACACGTATGAACTCTAAACTCATCCTTCCTCAGATCCCAAAGGAGGCAGCGCCACAGTACGTGCGAGAAGGGAAGATGCCAGCAGCAGGGAAATTTCAGGTCTAATCGTGAGACAGAGGAAGAGGCAGTAGGAACAGAAGAATGGAAGCGATAGGAGAAGTGAGATAAAAGAATTACGGGGCTGATAGCATCTGATAGACAACACAGTTTTAGAAGAAGGGGAGGAAGTTGAGCGGCTGTGAAAGAGAGGGAAGGAAGAGTAAGGTTGATTTTCCCGATAGTCAGGTCACGAACGTTCCCGAAACCTGTCTAGTAAGGCTGGTTGCCCGAAGTAAAGATGCAAAAAGCAACACACATGGCTTCTTTGGAGCAGAAAAGGAGATCTTGGAGAGTGGGGCACTCTGCAGGGGAATTAAAAAAACTACAAGTCTTCTAAGTGCCATAAATAGAGATGAAGCTACTGAGGCCTCAACTGATAACCACAGTGAACAGTTAACAGAGAGTTATGCAGAATTGTCCACTAAGACAAAAATCTTAAACTCTGACTCCTCACAATCATCTTTTCTTTTGGAAATCCCACAGCCACTGCTGGGAGATTAGCTTTATAAAGTGAGAATTTAACTGGAATTGCAGCTCTGGGTAACTACAGGAAATGTTGCTCACAGCAACAGAAAATGTAGGATAATTAGGTATTTTGGGGAAGAGGGGAAAGAAAGTTAAAGTAACTATGCAAACAGAATAAATAACAACGCGCTCTTTCTCTGGGACCCTTCCGAGGATCTCGGAGCAATCTACAGCCTTTCCTCCTTAAAAGCTGCTGTGCTGTGGCCACAGCTCATCGCAGGATCTAGGTCCCAAACCTGGCGGTACTTCCCATCCTTATACTTTTATCCTTCTGCTGATCCTCAGCCCGGACATGGGCCACAAGCTACGGGGCAGGGACCCCGTTGTGGGTTTGTGCAGTGCGGGACCCCAGCCGGGACTCGGGGTGCTGCCAAGCACTCCTTCAACATAATTAACGAGGCGGCCCGATCAAGAGACAGAGAAGACAAAAGGTTCCCACCAAGTGAGGAAAACTCTTTAAGCGCGAGAAGTGAAGGCTCTCCCCACGCCGAACGTGCTCGGCGGCACAGCCCGGCGCAGCAAGCGGGCTGGGAAAGCCGGCCGTCTTTCAGACAAAAGTGTAAAAAAGAAGCGGGAGGAGAAAAAAGGGAAGACAGGGTCAAGCAGAGGGAGGCAGGCTCCAGACAAACCCTCCTCTCCCCAGAGGAAAAGCACCTCAGCAGACACTGCTGTGGAGTCTGCAGAAGATGCTGCTCAGTGTGGGAAAGGGTCATGTTAAAACACAAACCCACGTTTACACGCTCCCGCGAGTTCCTTAAGTGCAGCTGAGAATTTAATGCAATCCAATGCTTTGCACTGGGCTTGTTTGATTGCATGTTTTCCACCAATTTCCAGTTCCAGTTTCTGCTCCTACTCCGATTTTTAATCATCATGGGGAAAACAACACTGATATTCAGATATTGCCTCGCTAAGAAATCTGGAGTAACTGGAAGTTATATTAACAATATTTAAATACAGTCCACATCTATTTAAAGGTTTGAACGCGTCTTGTTAGAACACTGCATAAATTAACCCAACCTAATTCTCCGGGATGCATCAAGATCTAAAAAACCCCAAGTTTGATGTTCTCTCTTTACCACCCACTTAAAAAAAACAAAACCAACACGCTGGGGTTAGCTTAGGTTGCAAACGGTAACAAAATCAACATTCAACTGAATAAATGCAATTTACTCCCTGATGTAATGACGATCATGCCACAACCAGTTCAAAACCAAAACAAGAAGAGGTTCTCCACACACTCCAAATTTTCACTGCTAATGATGCCCCAGCGCAGCCTGCCCGCTCAGGATCCTGCATCGCATCTCTCTATCCCTCCCCACTGCCTGAACCCGTCTCCGGACGGAGCTGCCGGTGGGTTCCCCCATCCCCGCCGCCCCGCTGGCGGCCAGACAAAGCAAACTCCGGTTGCATCACGGAGCAAACTCATTTTCCAGCAACCTCCCAGCCCGAAGTTTACCGCTACTGTAATCCGGTGCTGTCAACAACGCCGCCTTTGTTGCGCGCCCGTGCGCGCGGCTTGCTTGTCCCTTGGTTTCTTGTTTTGGTTTTAAAAAAAAAAAACAAAAACCCAACTATTATTATTATTTATTTTAAGGAGAATTTTTGCTTTAAATGAGTAATCTGTTTTCGAGTGATTTCTCCTCCCTGCTGGCTCCACCCTGTACTGTAAACGAGACATTACCTTATACAAGAATGAATCTGCTGCATTCCTCTGTCTAGCTGCCGCGCAGCACATTTCCTACGCTCGCAGCAGCCCCGGCAGCGCACGCTCTCCCACCCCTTTCCCCCCCTCCAC
>VXBO01007856.1:406902-429899 GCA_013400135.1 Rhinoptilus africanus | reverse complement strand
AAAAAAAAAAAAAGTGGGTTGTCATCATTAAAAAAATAATAAAAGAAAATAAAAATAAAAAAAGAAAGCAGCCCAAATGAAAAAAAGTCATTTACATTGACCTCTTGGGTAAAGCTCATTGCAGAGAGAAGTCATTGTTCCATGGACTTGGGATGAAGTCTGGAGACTCCATAATATTGCTATCTTCCACTGCGTGGCATGGGAGTGTGTGAAGGGAAGACTCCTCCATCAGCCATACGCTTCCCAGGATGAGAAGCCCGGGTGCTGCTAGAGGCATCCTCGTCCCACAAGAGCACACACTCACGAGAGCTTTCAGACAGCATGGTGATACAAATCACGTAAGATGGAGAAAGACTTTGATAAACTTCTCGTTGCTGCTCTTATTTCCACAGCCCATCCTGGTTCAAAGAACACCACAGGACAGGCATGAAAGAAAAAGCGCTATCTCAGGCCAGGGACAAGTAGACACATACACAGGTGAAGCACGCTGAGGGCTGGGATCACGCAGGTCTCCCATATCCAACCCAAAGCAACTTCTTCACTTAACACTGCCTCAATTATTTTCCTACGTAACATTTGCAGTTGTAAAAGGAGGTTTTAGAGGGCCATAAAGACAATCAGAGGGATGGAGCACTCTTCTCCTGTGAAAACAGGCTGAGAGACTTGGCGTTGTTCAGCCTGGAGAAGAGAAGGCTTCAGAGAGACCTTATAGTGGCCTTCCAGTACCTAATAGGGAACCACAGGAGAGATGGGGAGGGACTTTTTACAAGGCAGGTAGTGATAGGACCAGAGGTAATGTCTTCAAACTGGAAGAGGGCAGATTTAGACTAGGTATTAGGAAGAAATTTTTCACTATGAGGGTGGTGAGACAGTGGAACAGGTTGCCCAGGGAAGCTGTGGATGCCCCATCCCTGGAAGTGTTCAAGGCCAGGCTGGATGGGGCTTTGAGCAGCCTGGTCTAGCAGGAGGTGTCCCTGCCCAGGGCACGGTCTTTAACGTCCCTTCCAACTCTAACCATTCAATGATTCTTGTGAGGTGACAGGATATTTTGTTCACAGTTCCACTGAATATATTTATGCCCGTTGTTTTGTTTTGACATTTACTTGTGCACATACTCTGCCCCCTTCTTTCAGCCTAGCTCTGTCTGAGGAGCAGAACTGCCAAATCTTCTGGCTGCCGGAGCAAAGTGCTGGCTACACCAGCCTCAAGCTTGGCATTGAAATCACTCATTCTCACACAGGACCGTGGAGATAATTCTTTGCCCAGTAAATACCCTATTTTCTTCCTCATTGTTCCAGGAGGATACGAATGAATGAACTGTTATTTTTCTGAACGCTACCTTCTGCCTTTATTGAGCACTTCGGTTACTGGTTCCAGCTGCACCTCCCTGCCCTTCGAGGCATCAGCTAAGGTTGCCGGGTCTGATTTCCAAGTTTACAGCTATAAGCCTCTTAAGAGGAAAAAAGGTCGGATGCTATTAGCCCTACGAGAAAACACACATTTAGTCCATAACTGTGGGCTCCTGAAACACAGCTGTTAAGCGCAAATCTCAGGTTCTGAAATTTTCTTTTTGTTGCCTCATTATGTTTACTACATCCCAGCAGAAGCCAGAGTCCCCGCAGGCAGAGGGAGGAAGTCTTTATGCTTCCAGCTGCATCTAATGCAGGCTAGTCAACCAGCTGCAAAATGCTGCATCAACCTGATGTTTCACTTCAAAGTCTCAAAATTTTTCTCTTACTGCTGGGATTAGGTGCTTGTGGTTTGAGTTACCACTGGGGAAATGGAAACTCACAGCCAACACTTCAGATTACTTCCCAACACTGCTGGGCTGCCCTCAAAAGAAAAACAACCAGAAGGATGCCAGACACAAAATGGCTTAAATCAGATACTTAGAAAATACTCTGTAATCAACAAAAAGTGAAGTGCAATTAATTGAAACGAAGGCTGAAGCTCCCAGTAAGTCATCATCTTAATCTTAAGAGTAGGACAGGATCCCTAAGAAGTAGCTTTGGCCAAGAGGTCCTGACCACTAAATTTAATGCTGCAGGTGCTGACTTCATGCTGCTGTTGTCTTCCAGCCAGACTGTTACAGTTAAGCAGCCTTTAATATTTTCAGCCGAATCCATAGACTGAAACTCCATTTTTTAAATATAGCCATGCACACACAAAAATATAATTCAACTTGCCAATGAAGAACAAAAATCTCAGATCAATGAGCGTATAGGCTTAGAAATACAACCCTAATCCCTCACTTGCTAAGAAATCTCTTTCAAAGAAATGTTTATGTTAAAATTTAAAGTTATGTTCAACATTAATCTTAGGGAATTTTACAACAGAACGTACCAGTTTTAAAAGGATTCTACAGTTTTAATGAATTCCTAGAACCCATAGACAGAAATTAAATGGGGGGGGGACCTACAGTGTTGGCTAGACGTATTTCAATATTTGTTACCATAGAAACAAGCCAGCAGATTTAGGTTTTGGAGTTATCCTTGCTATAAAATATTAAACTTCTTACAGTTTTTGCATATGTATATTATGGCAAGAACACTGTCAATCCTGATAAAGCCCAAAGCATCTTAATTATTTAACAGGATTTTAGCTTTTCTTTTCTCTTTTTTTTTTTTTTTTAAACAGCGTATCTTTTAGGGTTTTTTTTTCCTTAATAGACCGTATTTTAATATCTTCCAGTACTTCCAGAATACCAAAAAGACACTTCTGGCTGACAGAATAATATACAGGAGATGCATGGGAGATAAAGACTTCTTTTTTCCATGACGCTGTGGAGAAGAGGTAGATAAAAGAAACACAAACATGCTCTGATAAAGAAGATTCAACAGTAACGATAAAAATTATAACAATTAGCAACTGTGATCATTTTACCAGCTAAAAGTACATTCAACGTTATATTCCATTTGAAAGAGAGTTCATATTTCAAATTTGGTGGCTTTGTTTCCAACCCTAGCAATGGAGGAATGTCGAAGTACAGAATTTAAGCGATTGAGATAACATCTCAACACTTCAACGCTATCAAATACTTCTGGCAGATGCCTGAGAAACAAAACAAACAAAAGCATTGTCCTTTCATGCTTCAGAAGAGAACGAAAGTTGTGTTTAATCCACAGCGCACCCACCATGTGAAAGGATCAACAAGTCAAACGAAGAGGACAGACGGATGTTTGCTCCAGCAACGCTTCTTCAAAAAGGAAGAAGGAAAAGCTCGTTTGGACAGCTCGAATGGCGGAGGGGACCAACGGCTCAGCTTGCCATCCAGAGGAGTCCTGAGCATCATTCGTTGCTGGGATGTGAGCTCAGCCGTCACCAGTGGGGAAGATCAAGACTTAGGCAAGACCAAGCTCACAGCTACCAGTGGCTTTGTGTGCAAGTGGCTTTGACCCCAATTTCACAGCCAAAACCAGCTGCATGTCGCAGCCCTCGCTTTTTGTTTGGATTCACGAAAATCTGTTTACTGGAGGCTCAACATGAGGCTTCCACATGACAAAAAAAAATTAAAAACTTGGGAGTAAAAGCCATAAACCACACAGTTGTGTCAATACCATATTCCAGCACTGAAGGGGACCAGGAAAAACAGCAACAGAAGCAAAGCAAACCAAAATAAAGAAAAAACCCAAGCTACACTGAAACACCCTCTTCTTCCAAGAATTAAACAATGCTTTTTATGAAGTGTAAAGATAAGCAGTGGGACTACCTTTTCCTAATGCTTCTGAGGTCAGCCCTCTAACACAGGTTCTCAAATAGCCAATTAAATGTATGCAGTCCTCATTAAACTGTTACACTCAAACATATACCATCATCTTAAAAAAGCCCAATAGCTCAAGCCTTTTAAAAAAAAATTAAGAAAAAAAGGAAAAAGTTAATTCTTGAAGGCTTGCAAGACAGCCCTTTAACTAATGGAAAAATCTTCAACACTTTAAAAGAGGAAAATGGTAAGACGGCTTAATTTTAAATGAGTAAGAATTTAAATGTCACTTCCTGCATGTGACATCGATTTGGAGAACCTTGCATTTTTGTTTTCTTTGGTGTGGTTAACGGTGGAATCTTCGTAGAGTACATTTCTATGGCATTTAATGTTGCATGTTTATGTTCGGCAACTGCTTTGCATAATTCTGAACACAAAAAAAGCAGATAGTGATTTTTTCCTCCATAAAGAAAGAGAGAAATATGAAAAGTAGCATGCTACTCGGGCTTTCAAAGAAAGACTGGAGAAAAACTATCCAAACACTCAAGGGAAAAACACACAGTTTCCTTTCACTGACAGCTGCAGCGAGGTACAATGAATTTATTTTATCTGAGCGGTTATGTATACATCTTAAAGGCAGAGCAACGCTACGGACTACAGAGTATTTACCCACAGGAGTCCACAAAGGGCACCACTGTCACCCTGCAGTCGAGAGGTGGGAAGTTATTCAGATGTCTGAATAAATCCTGGAATGATAAGAGATACAGGCAGCACATGTTGTCAAAGACACGACGCCGCATACACGCATTCAAATGCGGGGCTATAAACCTCGACGCACCCTCTTGGAGATTCTCTGGGCCAAGCCTGTCCCTTAGGGAGCTGGACACAGGGCTCCGGGTTTCTCATTCCCAACTGCTGGTACAGATCTCAACACCTCAGCACGTCCCCTCATCATTGCTGCCGAGCGCTTGTAAGGGAGCGGCTGGTCTTAAGAGACTCTTAAGAGTCTCTTAAGAAACAACAGTGTACTTCTTATAAAATTTTCTGCAGTATTCATATATACAAGTGAAATAAAGCAGACAGGAGTCCGTGTATGTGCCGCAGGTATATCTTGGAACAAAAAAAGCTATCATTCCATCAGACCGCTGAGCTGCCAGACACATCTCCCGTGCTTTGTCAACTACCTGCCCCTCCTCCCCGAGAAACACATGTACACCTTGATGGCTTTTAAATCATTTGACAAACACCTCTCCAATCTAAGCTGACAGTGTGCGGCACCATTGGGGTGGCTTGGGTTGCCCTCCAGGACAGCAGAGGGGCCAATGCCTGGCAACCCCATGTCTGGGCTCTGACCAGAGGCGTCACCCCAGCACCGAGTGACAAAAAGAAAGAGAAGACAGCAAAACCCTTGCAGCAGCAGCGCTGCTGAGGAGGAGGAAGGTGCCCTCTGGACAATACGCTCCATTTGGCCTGCTTAAAATATCTGTTTTAGAAAATAAACCGGGAAGATAAAGCAGGAGATTGTGTTTTTCTTTCTTGTAACACAAGAAGAAAATAAATTTCAACCAAATAAAAAGTCAACATATGTAAAAGAAAATATTCTCCATACAACATGCAATTTACCCAATAGTAGTTTATTCCCCTTTATACTGGGAGGCCAAAAGTCCAGCTGCATTCAAAAAGGGACTGGACGCTAGTTTCCCATCTCAGCAAGACTTTGGAAATGAACATAAATGTCTCATGCTTCAGTCTTGACCCAATAATTAAGGGGTAAGGCCACTACAGGATGTCAGGACACTGTATTTGCCATTTGAGTAAGGGCAGGAATACTGCTCTTTTCTCCAGAGCATCTTGTTGCTGGTCACCAAAATAAAGAGAGGAAATTGGGGTACATGACCATGGATTTGAACCGGCACAGAAATGCATACAACTCCTCTATTATTGGAAGATCAGCATGCGAGAGGGCTGATGAATGGGAAGGATTAAATATAGAACCAAAAAAATAAGCGAAATGATTAATTGCTAGGAAAGAGAAGTGATGAATTATGGAAGAGAAAAAGCAGTAAGGTTTAGGAAACTGACGGGAATAAGCCGGGTGTGAGCGAGCCACGGGCTGGAAGCCCTTGAAGTGTATGAGGCACGGCAGCACAGCACCCACACCCCCCACTTTCGGCTGCCCCCCGCTCCTCCTCCTCCTCCCAGCCTCGGCCTGTGCGGAGCAGGCACAGCCCACACAGACGGCAATGAGAGGTTACTGGCTGAAAATAACCGACTTGAAAAACAACAAGCTGCAGTCGGTTTTAAATAATGTCCTATAATGTGAAACAAAAGGAACTGGGCTCTTCACTCAATTAAACGCTTCCATGCGGTCTCGCAGTGGGCTGGTAGCCCTGTCACGCTCATGCCCTCGTATTCCAGTGCTTTCTAGAAATTTCTAAAAATAAGTGGATGCTTGTTTAATGCTGTTTTCATTTATTTTGAGAAGGGATAAGTAGGAATGGAAATGGGAGGCATTTTTAGCATATTTAATTTTGGAGTTATAACATCTCAACAGTAACCCATGCTTTTGGTCCTACACTTCGTTGCTTTGCAACCCCTGAGATAATCAAACTCTTTTGTAATTAACAAGCAACCAGCAGGCACCCCAAAGCAGGATGAACCTGAGCAATAATCCAGCACCTTAAAGTCTATTACGATCAGCTGTTTGCTTGGTGCCTTCAATCCATTTGCTTTTGTGGGAAATAATACAGAGGGGAAAAAACCCAGATATGCTGTGAAACTGTAAAAGCACTTCACATGTTAGCATAACACCTGCTTGATTTTATTTTTTTTTTTAACTTGATGCCATTTTTACATCACTTACAAAAATACTTTTTTCAGTTAAAAAAAAAAAAAAGAAGATACAACCGACTACATCCTCTTTGGGTTACACTCATGAATGAGCTACTGTCTGCATTAGAAACAAGCACCTGGATCAATTCATGGGCATCCAGCAAAGCCCCTTGGTTTCCTTTCCAAACACTAATTTACAAGAGACACCGTCAAATCCCAGCCTGTGAGCAGCCTCGCTATTAAATGCAAAATCTCAGGGGTGGAAGCAGTGACGTGCAGGAGGCAGAGGGGCTGCCCACCAGCGTGGCTGCTGATGGCTGGAGAAGCCCAAGGCTCCGGCTCACAGCATCCTCCCGCGGGAAGGAGACCGCTCCCTTCCCCGCAGAGGGTATTAAGACACCGAGGCAAATACTTCTCATACTTTTCCAAAGGTCCATTATGAAATACTGTACCGAAGACTCATTAAGAAACAATTTTGTGCTATCTTTGGGAGATCTTGCATTTCCTCACATGAGTCTTCATGTGGGCTCGTCCCCTTTGCAGCGAAATACTTTTTGCACGGGGTAAACAGCAAGACCTGGATTTGCAGAGCCAGGAAAGAAGTCGCCTGAGACTGTGCAGGGGCATCGGCACCTTTCTGTTTCAGCACCGTCACCTGCCTAAAAAAAGCCACTCAACACCACCCATTGTTTTACCTGGTCCAGATCTGTACGTCTGAGGCAGAAGTTTCCCATCCTTTGCCACCCGGAGGAAAGGAGAAACTCAGAAGAGCTGTCACTGTCACTAACATACGTGGGGGGGTGGGCTGGGGGAGGGCGTATTCAACACAAGCATACAGAGGACTTTTTTACCCCCCTATACAGAGATATATGGGAATAGCACAGGTCATCTGCCATTACGAAATTCTGCACGAAGAGCAGTAATTAATTTTTTTGGGGACCCTGAGATATATGTAAGAATCAACACATGAACCTCAAGTTTCAAGAAAAGCACCATTCTCAGTTAAATCTTGTAGGCTACACCACACTGTATTTTCCACCCAGTGCCATACAGTCTCCCTATTAACTAAATCAACTCCCATATCTGATTTAATGGGATTGTGTTGTTCTAAACAAAATACATAAGGCAAGAACATTTACTTAAGCTGCCAAATACTTAAATGAAATTGAGAAGAAAAATCAGAACAGGCATAACACATTTCACAAAAGGGCAACTATAACAATAATTAAGTTGAAGTGGCCAAGAGATGAAGCAACAGAAAACTGGAAGCAATTAACATATAACATTCAAGAAATATTAAATCCATACTGAAGACTCAACACTGCATTCACATAGAAAGATGTGGTGATGAAAAGCAGATACTTTGCATAATCAGCAACAAGGTTTTTCAACAAGGTATTTCAAACGTAGACATCAAAACAGAGGAGACAGGTAACACCACACAGAGCAGAGCCGCGCTGGAAGCACAGAGAGGGAGGGACAGGGCTCAAGTGCCTGTGCATCACCCTCACCACCAGAAGAGGAGGTAGAAGCCACACACAGCCCTTCAGCTCTGCCCAGGTGGCAACGGCATCTTCTTGCTGCCAGCCCAGTAGGTACTTACGGCTTTGGTAAGTACCTTCCCCGCTACAGAAACACCTCTCGGTAAAACCAGGAGAACCGCAACCCCGCGCCACCAGCAGAATCACAGCACTCAATCAGCGCCCGCCCTCACCGCACTAGGAAGCCACCTTCATCCTCTCGGTTTGTCTTGACTCAAGTAGGCACCAACACCAGCCTCTCTTCTGGCATCTCCCAAGGTCACCCTCCCCGCTGGCTTCCTTCAAAATGGGACATCACAGTCCAGCTCCCCTCCGTCCCGACCACCACCATCCTCTCAGTCTCCCAGCAGGCTTAAGCACATGCTTAGTCAGAATTCAGACCTAACTTCGAGTTCACAAGTTTACTTCTTCCAGGGTACAGAGGAAGAACTCAGACATATAGATGGATTTTATGTGGGCTCTAGAAACCAACCTTCACTTCATCAAGTACCAGACACACGTGTAGCCAGACAAAACAGCAGTTCCCTACATGCTCTACCCTTTCTTTCAGCTAATGCAGACGGGGATACAGCAAGTACTCTTTGGACATCACTTGCCATCCCAGAATCACAGGGCTCATCCCCTGTGTCAGGGACCACCACTGTCTGCCCTTCATGCCCTACTTCTCACTCCAAGGAGCCCCTGGGCTCAAGTAAGCCTGTTAACTACAGCTTCATACCTCACAGCTCCTCTCCGGACTTACGCAATTACTTACACCTTCTCCCAGAGCCTCTGTGAGCTGGGGACTCCCCATTCGCGCTACAAGGGAAAAGAGAGGAGCTTACCAACCGCATTTAAGAGAGACAGCAAGAAGCCCAATGATGATGAAGGGCCAAGGTTTTATGTCTCAACTTTAGGTAGAACATCAAGATGACAAAGAAATCATCTGCCCCATCACAGGTGCGGATGCCAAGAGAGCCTTTTCCTTTGATTTTCTGCTATGTTAATATTTCAAGAGGATGAAATTTATTTTTTTTGAACTGAATTGTCATAGTCTTTGAAGTCCTCCACACTTAACAGTGTAGGGCCTGGCAAACTGATGAAAATGGCTGATGAATTTCAGGTATTTTTGTTGTGTTGTTCTTATGTTTGATGTTCACACTTTGAAACATGAAAATGTTGGAATGCAATTGGTATTCTTGCATGATAAAGGCTGTTTCTATCACAGCCTTGAAATACTGTAGAGGTTACGCACCACGTGCACAGCTCTATTACTTTATGGTATCAAGCCCACGAAGTTGTTACCCGCAGAAAATCAATTCCTACATAGTAGTTATTACAGAACATTACTTTAATTTGCACAAGGAAAAAGTATGTTCTCCCTGGACTTATAACATTATCTTTTAATACTACCGTCTTTTGTCTTCTTGGGAGGGATGAGAAACATCAAAAAAAGAAAAAATGTATAATGTATATGAGGTAATGTGGGAAACCAGATGGTTTTTCATAGAATCATAGACTGGTTTGGATTGGAAGGGACCCAAGTTCATCCAGTTCCAAGCCTCCTGCAATGGGCAGGGACACATTCCACTTGACCAGGCTGCTCAAAGCCCCATCCAGCCTGGCCTTGAACACTTCCAGGGATGGGGCATCCACAGCTTCCCTGGGCAACCTGTGCCAGTGTCTCACCACCCTCACAGTGAAGAATTTCTTTCTTATATCTAACCCGTATGTACCCTCTTTCAGTTTAAAACCATTACTCTTCATCCTATCACTACACTCCCTGACAAAGAGTCCCTCCCCATCTCTCCTGTAGCCCCCTTTAGGTACTGGAAGGACGCTGTAAGGTCTTTCTGGAGCCTTCTCTTCTCCAGGCTGAACAACCCCAACTCTCTCAGCCTGTCCTTATAAGTTCTAACCAACGGATGCAGGGTCCTCTGGAAGGCCGGGATCCACTTGGGCATCCCTTCAGTCTGCACAGTGTGGGAGCTCTCCACACCCCAGTTTCAGACCCTGCTTTATCTGTTGGGCGTTATCCAGCCCAACTACGTGGAGTTGGGAGGCTAAGGAGAGGAATGGGCAAGAAGGGAGATAAGCCCCTGCCAGAGACACCACTAGGACCCTTAAAGCAGACGATGTGGAAGGTATTAACTGGGAGGGCAGCATGGGGCTGCAGAGGCAAGGGGGACTAATGGGAACGACACAGAGCTCACGAGGAAAGAAGCACACTCAGCTAAGTGGGAAGAGGCAGGAAAGCATTTGTGCCACCAATTCTGCTAGGTGAGGGTAACTCATCCTGAGCCAGGTTTTGAATTTGTCTGGAAGCAGGCACTGAGCACAGTTTTCCAAGTGAACACCAATTTTATGCGGTGAGGCTTTCCTCTCCTGGCTGGCTTTCTGGGAGAGGTCGGAGGCAGGTGGGCAGGAGGCATGGTGGATGGAGCCCGAAGGCAGCATCCCCCAGCCCGGGATGGATGCCGGGATGTGCACACACGCACGCCTGAACCTGAGCTCGCCCGGCACGTGCAGGTTCCAGGCACAGTTCGTTTCTCGTAAGCTGATTAAAGCCAACAGGTTTGTGCTCGTATTTACTGAAACGCTCTGGGTATTCTGCCTCTGCCTGTCTCGCTCTGCTCACTTTAAAGAGCAGGCTGCAGGCGTCCTAAAAGAGGCAGTCAGCCCCACCAGGCTCTGGTCTCCCTGTGGCTGCTGGTGGCCTTCCCTCCACCCTCAGGCACCCACGCAGGGGCTCTCCTGACCCCATCCTCACCGGCTAACGCTCCTCCCTCTCCAGGAGCACCCTGGCGCCTCCTCCCTTGCCCTCTCTATCGGAGCAGACATACGTCACGCCACCCTGCTTAGTGCTTCTCCCCTCCAAAGCCAGCCGTAAGGAGAAACTAATCCTCACTAAGCCCCGGGAAGGCAGGTAGCCTCCATTTTCCACGTACAGAAATGGAAGAAGGGGTGAAGAAGTTCAGCCTGTTCCTTTCAGTAGATCCCCGAAGATCAAGCACAACACTGGTAAGCATTTTAACTTAAGCTCTTAGGCAATGCAGGGTAACCTACCAAATAAACCCAACAAGCAGGTGCTGAACGTTTATGATATATTTGTTTACATGACACAAAACATTTACTCTGGGTGATTTCTCTGCATATGTTCATTCCTCTGTAAGCTTGTGTGTGCGTGCTTGTGGCTGGATCCTCTCCTCTAATCTTCAAGTTAATTTCAGACGGAGAATTGACTGGAGGCAACAGGAGCAATCCATGCAGCCTCCTGAGCTTCCTTCAGAAATCTTTGCACGGACTACACGAGCCACGCTTCCCATTCTCCCAGCCTAACTGCTATACAAGAAAGGCAGGAGGACAAACAAAAGCTGGAGAATGACATTTGCAGAAAACCACGAGGTAGCTGGCTGCAAACCCTTCCGGCACAGGAACTCACCAGCCTGCTGCCAGCATCGCCACTGGACATCCCGCGGATTACCTGCCCTCGGGGCTTCTCACATGCGTGGCTATTACGTAAGGTCAGACGGTCCGACACGTGTATTCCTCGAAGTGGTGGGCTCCCTGGACTCCATCCAGGGGATCAAGGAGAGCTTTGAGAGAACGCTGCTGTTGGGTCAGTTGTATCCTGTTTGGACACTTAACAGGGATGACCCTACTCTAGGAGGTCTGCGATCTCAGTGGAATTAACTAATTAACGCAGTGGAACTCCACACTCGCATTACGTGTTACAGGAAAATTATCTCAAGTACCAACGCTGGTAGATATTATCCAGATGGAATATAAAAGTTGCTCTAAAAAGACATAAACCTTTTAAAACTACTTCATAGCTTTAAGATTTTGAAGTGACTGAAATAAATGCTATCTGCTAACAACAACATTGAAAGTGGGTGGCAATCCTGGTTCTAGCATACTTAAGCTTTGCATCAGAACAAAACTATCATAAATTGGTTAAAAACCACAGCGATATGCAGTTGACACCCACGTATGTTATACTGGTGCCCAAGAACAAATGATATGTATATAATATATCTCAGTATGCTCCATGTATTATCACTGTTAAGAATAATGCAAAGTACTTAAAATCTAAAAAAGAAGTCTAATGCAGTTGAAAAAAAAAGAAAAAAGATGTAAGCCTCTTACGCACATACATATTCCTCTATATTCCCTATAAAATCAGTATTGTTTACTAAAACATTCCTTGTATAGATAGTGAAAGATCAACAAGAGATCATCAAATAAGAGAATATAAATGAAAGCATATTTATAACTATGACGTCCTCCAGTCCTTTTTTCCTATGTTCTTATTGTAATACATATGCTGAAAAAAAGCAAAATAAATGTTATTTAGAAATATGATACATGGACACGCAGATACCACCTGAAGCACAAAATACTAAGCTGCCAGACATGGCCTCTGAATAACAGTGATTCCTTTGGATATTGCAAGTAACTGCAGTAACAGGAAAGCAACTAACAAAATCACCTTGGTCAGGAGCAACTGTGCTCAAAAGCAATAAATATCACTGGTGTGAATGAGCCAAATATCATAAAAATCTCCCCTCTGTTTTTTGCAAAGAATGAAGTGCTATCTGACTCCTCACCTGTGGCTCCACAATACTGTTTATTCTGACTGACAAACTCATCTGCTTTCCCATCTAAAGTCTGCTTTATCTCAGTCTGCAGAGTTGCACAGATGCTTCTCCCATGAAAAATGAAATCCAGCCTGCTGCTGACACTAACGCTAGTAATCCCCAACAGCAAGAACTGCGGACCCTTTGCAGTTTTAAAAAAAATAAAATGCTTTCCTGCAAAAACCCAAGTATCAGTTCTGACACTGTCCTACATGAAATCATCCACCTGGCTTGAGGAAAAGCAACTCTGGAGGCTTTACCCAGCAGGTACCCCTTGATGTGGCCGAGCAGCCCCTCGCCTGCTGGCACAGGGAATCTGGCAGGGGAAGGGTTCCCTGCTCTCACCTGCGTGCCAAGGGTTTGCACAGCATCAGTTGTTTCCTTCAGGATGGGTGGAAGGACCCTCGGCAGAAGGCGCAAGTACACTAACGGCCATTACCCCACTTCACTATTTATTTTTCTTCTGTAAAACACACTCCAGCAGCTGATGCTGCCACTAAATTTCTCAGCATTTTGACTACCTGCAAACACATTAGCAAAATAAACGAAGGTGAAATGGCATTTCAAATGTTGGTTTCTTCTGGGGTTCTTTCTGCCACAGAGAAAAATTTCACCAGGAAAAACACCTCTGTATCAGTGTTTGGAACTAAACACTTGGACTTAACCTTGGAAGCAAAAAATTTTTCAGTTTATGAAGGGAATTGATTATTAGTCGGCATAATCCCAAATTCTCCCCTGGTTAAACAAGACATTCAAGACAGAGCATATACAAAAAACAGATACCTACTAGGAGCAAAAGGAGCAAAGGCAAGAAAAAGAATCTTTTAAGACGACTGTATTAAATGCACGCCAAATCCCTTTTCTCAAAGCCTAACACTTATTTTTCCTGCATTTGCTTTCCCACATTTAGCAGGTAATTTCCCTAACACTCTCAAAAAGGCAAACACTAATGCTAAGCATTATTAACGATCACAGACTACATCTCCTAACTGCAATCGTTCTAGGCTGAACTTCACATAGTAAACATTGCATTCCACAGACTGACGAGCCAGCTTTCAGATAAACACGCTTGCTTAAATATCAAGTATTAACACCCCACGGCAATCCGAGTCCATGCACAGTGACTCAGTGCAATTATTTCGAGTGCAACAATAAGTGGGCAGTCATGCGGATTTGTAACTTATTGGTTTAAGCATGAAATTAAACAAGCAAGAAAAATTAATGAAAACTATTCAATTTTAGACCAGACTGGGTACAAAACACGAGTAAGTATTATAAACATGACATAATCTCATTTAAAGAGACTGTATAACACATAGGTTTTACAAATATTTACAGACATTAATCTCGTTAAGTTGATTTCCAGAGTTTCATTCAGTAACAGGATTGATTGTCTGGAGAAACAGAGTCTTAGACAAAAAAAAAAAAAAAAAAAAAAAAAAAACAGCTGAAAACTCTATTTTTGTCAGAATGATGGATTCTTTTCTTAAGTAACTTGTTTTGCTGTCTTTTGTTCCAAGACGATAAACATTATTAGCAGTTCTCCAACTGGCAAGAGAGGCTGAGAAGTTTCATCTTCACCATTCTGGATTGCTTTTTGTTTTCTTACAGTCTGAGAGTCAGGGAAGAGGCAACAACTTTGATTTGCCTTCCCTGTAAGATCACCTTTCTTTTGCTCACAGCTGGATTTTGCCTCTGAAGCAGTGCGTGTACATCTGCTGCATGGGCTCATGCTTGCTCTGATAAGAGATGGGTTGTGGATCCTGATAAGCATAACTACTGCAGCCTACACGAGTTTACGTATCTGACACAACCAACATTAACATGCAGTTCCCTGTTGTTTATTTGCTTCCCATCATCGCTGACTTCCCACAGCCAAGCCTCCATACGGCTTTCATGTGGCCGCAGTTATTTCTGTTTGCACCGAGAGGTCATTTCGTACGCTGCTAGCAGAAGGGATACTGCTTTCTTCTGTGTGACTTCAGGCAGCTTTTAGGAAACACAGATTTCCTTCCCTCTTTCCAACTAAAGGCAAAGGTCAGCAAGTCTAACAATGAAGCACAGTGTTGTGCATCGATATTTTAGCGCTAGAAAATTTACCCACAAAAGCAAAGAGGACAATTGCTATATAAAATTCCACTCGCAGTGCCCAAAAGACGTGCTGTCCAAAACACGTGCTTGTAGCCCAAGCAAGGATTTGCCCCCACTAAAACAACGCTATTACGTATAGATTTTCCCAGAAAGATGACATGTGACTAAGCAATGGTCCAGTACATTAAAACGGGTACATCTGGCTTTTTGTATGAAATTAAGACTACAATATATGCAATATGAACAAAACAGGGTACCTACCTTACTGGAACTCAACCGCTATTAGGTCATGTTCATGCTTTACTTCTATGTCATGACCTGCCCCAAACTCTCTGCTGTGCCTTTGACCTATCAAAAGCATTATACCCAAGGGGTGATTTTTTTTTTACATCAACATTGCTAGACCAATTATCTTCTTCTTTTCACTAATAGGGCTACCTCTGATAGACTATCCTACCCCCGTGGTGTTCCTCATGTTCAGGATCCAAGAGGAAACATACTGGAACAGCTTTGCCTTAAGTTTTTCAGAGCAGTCTAATACTGTCCAGAGCACCAAGACCTCATTACATATTTATGAGCAGCCAATTTTCAAACAACGCCCTTCCCAGGCAAAGAAAATAATCACCAAGAAACCACATTGAAAATGGTTTCATTTTTTGGGTCAGAGCTTGAAAGCATGGTCTTAGCTGTCTCACACATGAACGTCAGCTTTTGTGCTTATGTTCACTCTAGCTCTTCCAGTCCGTTCGGAGGAGATGGGGCCCTAAATCTGCACAGATCAAAGTGGTGTATCTATGACCCTGCCAATCAATGGCAAGCCCCTTACCTATTTCACCGGATACAGCCTAGCAATTCGCTGGTGGTAATACGCTGCGTTCAGTTTTGCTAATTTTCATTTCTGTAGAAGCTCAGTGTTGCCCACAACTGTGGTACTTTTTATTTACAGACTTTTTTATAAGACTCCCAAATGTAAAATTCAGAGGAAATCCTGGCAATGTTTAAGAGTAATTGTATGATAGTAGTTTATACTGTACACAAGCAAACACCTTCTCAGATCACGCTCATGGTTCACCCCACCATCAGCTTCAGGCAGCAGAGCTACAGAAGCTTCAGGGCAAAGCTCAAGAAAACTAGTGCTGGCCAATTACAGGAAAACCTACCCCAGCTCATCTCTTCCGTTCCACTCACCCTGCTGGAAACCAAGCTCTTAGGAGGATGCTTATGCCTCAAAGCACCAGGCTGCCAGCGAGAGCCTCACTCCTTTGGGTTACTCACCAGGGTGCAGAAAAGACTCGTGCAAACCTCAAAGGCTTCTTCCACAAAAACGGAGCTGAACCACTTTCTCTGCCCCAGATATTTAGGCACATCTCATTCTGCAGCTTCTGTGATGAGCAAGCACCCAGCCACTCCTGCACATGACAAAACTCACCGTGTCGGGTGCTCACCACAGCACTTCCCAAACTAGTCAAGCGAGAGGTAGAATAAGGACGCATGCAGAATTGAAATCCATCTGCTTTTCCTGAATGGCTTCAGTGAAATTAAAACCCTCCATCTACTCACTGACTTCCTCCATTTAAGCACAATTAGTTAAATGGCACGCATCACTAGAGAAAACAGGTGTGTTGTACCCAGGGGTTAGGAGGAAGACAAAAAATATTTACTACATAGACAGGTTGTCAGTATGTGAGGAAAACAGACCGGTACAGACTGAACTTGCTTGGGCATCAACAGCCAAGAAAGAAGAGTTTAGGAATGAATGGGGAACCTTTTACAGTTGCCTCTTCAGCTGGGCAGGAGAAAGAAAGACCTCCAGGAGGTTGATGAGAGGACTCCTCTTTTGACTACTCTCCAAGTAAGGAGAGAGGCAGGAAAGGAAGCGTAAGCCCTACTGCCAGCAGAGCAAAAGCATGCTTTCCTCATGCTCAGGTCCCTGGAGAGCTGCCGCCTGACCTGCAACACACCATTATTTTTCAGTAGCCCTTCATCTCCCTGCTCTTGCCCTGCAGAGACACCAGTTGATGCTCCAGCCCCTCCACACCTTGGTTGAACTGGCAGAGGACAGGACACAAATGGTTGCGTAGCAGTTGCAAAGCACCTAGGACTCCTACAGTGGGACCTGGCAACTGGGACTCCCTTCTCCAGCCCAGGTGAGCCCCTGCAGAGTGGTGGCACAGGTTCCCGCTACCCCTGAACTGCCAGAGGTCCTGCCAGACTCAGCCCCCGCTCTAGTACGGCGTTCCTCTGCGCAAGGGGAATCATTTCCCCGACACTGATTCACTGATTTGCAGTTGGCTAAATGCTCTCCCCCCCACCAACGCCCCCTTGGTGAACACGCACACATTCACGTATACAAGCACATGGTCCGCAGCTGCGGGGAGAAACCCCAGGGGGGGCAGAGCTATTGATGTGCCACATATGGCCTGCCACCAGTTGACAAAGCTCCTATCTGAAAGGATAAATTACTTATCTTCAGTATCAGATGTTCTTCTCACTGTCCTAGATGAAGAATCAGTCCTTAGTGTCCTAAGCCCAATCTCTATCCATAAAAATCACACAGATCCATAAAGGAAAAAAACCTTTGATTGCAACAGACCATGCTGCTTGGTCCATACTGCCCTTTCCCCCCCCCACCCCTTGCTGCCTTCCACACCTAAAGTGCCACGAACCATGTGTTGTTATGCTGTGTTTCTCCTCTTTTGAGGACGGAGAAACGCAGCTGAAGAGTGCTTCTTCCTACGGCCTTTTGTTTTGGCCTNTTAATGGTTGGACTTGATGATCTTAAAGGTCCCTTCCAACCTCACCGATTCTATGGTTCTACACTGCTGTCATGACAGCCGCAGCAGCCAGGACCACCGGAGGGATGTGCACGGGGGCCAGCCTGGGCTGCAACCCCGACTCCCACTGGTAGTGAGACTCCTGCGGTACCCAAATTAACCTCTTCTCAGTTGGGCCAGCAGTATCAGTGCAACACCGCTTCCCATCTTAACTGGATCCTCTCTTTCAAGCTGATGGCTTTATGTGTTGCAGCAACTGTTTTGTGATGAAGCAGAGAACAAAAGAAGCGAATGGTAGGAACAGGACTGAAATGCTAACCTACTAGACTGGTGGAGTCCAAGGACAGCAAACTGGCCCATATCCTCTCAGCCAAGAAGACACCCGCTGGTTGAGGGTGGATTCTTGCACCTCAGGAGACTACTAATGAGAATGCCAACAAGAGAAAAATGAAATAAAAAGCTAGGTAACTGAGACTACTAAATGCCAAGAGGCATGAAAAACATATGCAGAAAAGCTCATTAATCATAAAATACCCTCATTGCTCCCTCCCGCTCCTTGCACTGGGGATCCAAGATAAACATTGGAGTTTTAATCTCTTTTCAAGAAATTGCACCAAATGACATGAATTCTTCATTTGTCCGTGTTTGGGTTTCCAGGCAATAAGACTTTAGTACAACTCTATTCCACGCCAGGTACTAGTTTTAAAATGGAAGTCAGACTGCCTTGACATCTGATGGTGGGAGGTCTGAGACACTGCACATGACCAAATAAGTCTACTTCTCTGAAGACACTGTAAGATTCCCCCCCAAATTACACGAGAAGCAGTTGATTCTTTTTGTTGGTGGTCGTTGGGTGTTTTTAATGTAAATGCATTTCTCGCTCTCCGGAAAATGCTCCCAGGGTATCATGGCACCCTGAGAGTAAGCAGGCATCTTGCTTGAAGGTAAAACCAAAGGTTCTTCCTCAAGAGAACTGAGGAGAATTCACAGCCACGGTCCTCCCAGAGAAGACCAGCAACAAGTTCCCAGGAAGGCCAGGAGCTCAAGACTGCCCTCAGGATTTTCAGCCTTCCTACCTAATAACAGCTGGCATGCTAGAACAATACAAGCCTGAAAGTCTGAGATGCATAATAAACACAGTCCCTACAATTAAATGCTACAGGAAGCTATGGTGAACAACCCAAAAAAAGAGTACCTAACTATGTCAGATTTTTGGAGAACTGCTCAAAGTGGGCAGTTCTTTCCATAAGGCCTCATTTTAAGGTGCAACTGTCATACAAGGATGTAAGAACAGTCTTCTCTCTTGCTTTTACCCTTAATGGAGACTCCACATAGAAGACCATTTTCCTCAGGGAGCAAATGGCATTGCTGCAGACTAAGGAGAGGAAACAACACTGAAGGGTGCAGGCCCCACAGCGTGTATCTGCAGCAATGCCAGCTCAACACACTTCCATCCTCCCCTGTCTGCTTGATCCCATTTCTCCTCTACCACAATTCACTGATCCCTTAACTTTTTCCACTTTAAATTTCTGCAGGCTTGCTTATGAGCAACACAGTGAAATGACTGAGTTTGAAACATCTTTAACAAAAAAAAAGTTGTCTTCACCCACCTTCCCCCAGACTGAATGTTTCATTGATATGGGTTTTGTTAATTGCTGTTCTGGGGCAAGTGGATGCATAGTAAATGGCTGTAGAAAGGAGAGGGTGAAACAGGAGCCCCGAGGTGGAAAACTGCAGACCACTGAAGAAGACCCATGTGAAGCCACACTTTCAGCTGAAGTTACCAACTAAAGATGACTGCAGAGCCGTGAAATTTTGGCTTAGCCCAAGATGAATACAGCTGCCCCACCTATGGCTTTACAGCAGCAGTTGCAACAGTGACACGCTCTAATGCCAGGCATGTTAAGGTGCCACCAGAAGAACAAGGTGTGTGACACTCTCACCTCTGGCTGCTGCCCATACTAAGGCATGGGCCAGTGCCATCTGACCAAAGAAGCACAGAGCAAAGAGGTGGAAGGGCCTTTCTTTCCCTGCTGGAAGCCTACCAGAACAATAACCACCTCACAAAGGGTACCACAGGAACCTTGCATGCTCACTGATGCTGTCTGCACTGTCACACTTCTGGCTCCCAGTGCCCTGTCCATGTCTATTTCAGACAGGGCAAAGGGGATGCTCCTATTTCAGTGACTAGTTCAGTTATCGATACAGGCACGTTCTCTGTGCAGCTTAAGCCTCCTCTGTATCTGTCAAGCACAACTGGGAGGGGAGGGAGTAAAGGGAGGAAGATATTCTGCATTTATGTTTCCGTTAATTCAGCAAGAGAAATAGATCAAACGTTCATTTATTCTGTGTTCCAGGACACTTCTCCTATACACTATATATAGTTTCTCAGATACCAGCGTCTCCCTCACCTACATATTCACACTAATCCATATAAAACTATGAGTCATTACACAAAGTTCCATCCAGAAGAGTAAGCCATTCATCCTTTGGGGGAGGAGGAGGAGAGGGGAAATTAAGAGCTGTTTCCAATTTAATTGGCAGACTTTACATTTTTGTTCTGCTTCCACTGGAAAGTGTGGTGCTGATTTTTCTGCCACAGCTTGCAAGCACAGTGAGATCTTGATCTGCTTCACTTATGTCTACCAGCAGGACCTCTAAAAAAATTAAAATAAATTAGAATTGTATTTTAATTACAATGCAAGTTCTGTGTGCTGAGCTAAATACTTGTGTTGTTTGGGGGATTTAAATGTCTTAAAATTCCCGCAAGTGTTAGGCCCCTCTTTCACCAAATGGATGGTAAAATGGCAGAGTTTAAATGGCACACTGTAACTCATGTCAACTGCTCAAACCTCCATGTTGTATCTTGAAAGCACAACACTTTCTGAACTAATTCTGAAAAAGGGAGAGAAGTAAATGGATTCACTCATGATGCTCTGCAGCACACTCTCTCCTTTTGCTGTCATACAATAAAGCACATTTATGCCCCACCCTGTCTTTTTACTGTATCTTCTAGTCAAAAACATGGTTTCCTGTACGCAAGCAGCTCTTTTTAGGGGTAGAGTTAATTTTGAAGTGAGGCTGCACAGAAAGCAGCAACTTGGAACAGCTACGTGTTTTAATTCCATCACCTACTCAGACACGGGAGTTTTAATTACGTGTTCCCCTTTCCAGTGTGACAGAGGACAGGACTTTGATTGTCTTCCCATTTTTTAATCTTTAATCTTAATTTCTGATCCTTTTTTTTCAGCTGCTTCTTGGCTTTGCACCACCTTCCCTCTTGTTTCCTAATCCAGTGATTCCAGCCTGGCAGCTGCACAGAACATATACAGCTATTTCAACTCAACCTCCCTCATCTTGATCCTTTTTGCAAACAGACCCCTAAACCAGGGTGGCCAGTCTTTGTTTCCTGAGCAATTCAGGGGCCATTCCCATGGACTGTGTCACCCAAAAGACACGAAGGCTCTGCTGGTGCAGGGACTGGCCGTCACCCTGCTGGCGTCGAGATGGGGGAAGTCCACAGGAGCTGCTGAGACCCCAAGACCACCATCAAGGCAGCCCTGAGCAGCAAATCCTCTGGAGAAGGACTAGCACCTTCTACTCCAGCTGCTCCCAGAGCTCCTGCAGTGCTCAAGGAGGGATGCCCAGGAGACCTATCTATACAAGGATTTTGGCAAGCAGACCACAGGGTTACAAAGACCAGCCACCTCAAGCCCAAAGCACATAACACACAAGAAACAACAGCCAGGTAGTCTTCCTGCAGTAGATGAACTTGAGCCAAAGTGCTACGAGACCTTCAACGCCGTTTCCTAAATTAAATCAATTTAATTCTGTATGACCTTGCTAACAATTCAAGTATCTTGCTACACCTTTGTGAAGCATTAGATTTCCTTGCAGTTACTACTTTCCAAACCATGTATTAAGCCTTAAACCTTCTGCAAAGGTTGCCTAAAAATGTTTTCATAAGTGTCAAACACAACCGACTAGAACTACCGTTGGGTGCTTTAGCTGCAGCTTCAATTAACAACCAGATACAAAGTGGCATAAACATCAGCAAGACTGCTCTACTCCTCTGCTTGATATCTAATAGCTACGTTTGACAGCTCAACTCGCTCAAGCTCCCCTGGAGCAGCGCGTTTGGAGCTCTCGTCAACCATGAGCTGATGCCACATCTTCCAGGTACCTCCATAGGGAAAACATCCTTTTCGTCAGTAAGAAGAGGAGCAGGTAAACTCTATCCCACTCCATAGCGGAATAGGACATGAACTGGAAAAAAAAAAAAAGGTAATCAGTAGGAACTAAAGCTGCATAATCTGCTAAGAAAGAAGGGCGTTATATGAATCAGATGTACGAATAAATCAGCTCCCTTCCATTCCCACCTCCTCCCCAAGCCAGCATGGGCAATTTTTTCTTCACCATTAGCATGAACAGCAGCGTAGCTTGCTGGGATATAGCGTTTCATCTGAAGCGTAAGGGAATACGCGCCAACACGCAACACGCTCAATAAATATCCAAGGCATTAAGCAGCACCTGAATGGTTAAGGAAAATCATGGGTCCTCAAGTAAAGATTTCATAATTACAAGGAAACAAACTTCCACCTGCAAACGTTNACCCTCCCCTGACCCCCTGCAGCAGCCTCGGAGGAAGCAGACACGGCTCCCACATACTTTCCAGCCACCCTGCGCCAGCCGCAAAGTACGTACGCAGCCATCGGCACGCGTGTGAAAATACATGCATGGAGTGCCAGCGTCGGGGCTTTCTGCAATGATTAACCTACTTTGCAGGCAGATGGANAAAAAAAAAAAAAAGGTAATCAGTTGGAACTAAAGCTGCATAATCTGATAAGAAAGAAGGGCGTTATATGAATCAGATGTACGAATAAATCAGCTCCCTTCCATTCCCACCTCCTCCCCAAGCCAGCATGGGCAATTTTTTCTTCACCATTAGCATGAACAGCAGCGTAGCTTGCTGGGATATAGCGTTTCATCTGAAGCGTAAGGGAATACGCGCCAACACGCAACACGCTCAATAAATATCCAAGGCATTAAGCAGCACCTGAATGGTTAAGGAAAATCATGGGTCCTCAAGTAAAGATTTCATAATTACAAGGAAACAAACTTCCACCTGCAAACGTTAACACCAGGCTTCTTGGGGTACGGCTGCAGAAGAAAGGCATCTCATCTAAGAAGACAAAGTCTCCTCGCAAATTCCAGGTATTTAAGCTTTCTTTTTACTTAGTTTTAAGGCTCACCAATAGATTCTATTAGATATTTAAACCTTAAAGGCTATGAAATCATTTAATCTCAAAAAACCATCTTTGAAAAGCATACTCGTAGCTGACGAGTAACAATAAGGGAAAACTTTTTCTTTTAAAATAAAGTTACACTTCTTGCCTTCTAAAAGTTGTGGAAACTTCTAAAGGTAGAAAAGGCCATGACAAAA
>VXBO01007856.1:393964-406858 GCA_013400135.1 Rhinoptilus africanus | reverse complement strand
AGAAGAAATGCAACACTAGATAATTTTAAACACTTCACATACCTAAAAAGGGCATATTAAACCACAAGCTTAGTCATAAGCCTACAGCAGCAAATCAGTAAGAGCAAAGACAAAGCACCGCAGGCGCGATCCGGCTGTCGGCGCGGCAGCGGGTTGGAGCGCACGACAAGGCAACCCGGAGGAAGTGGGTGTCGTACCTCGCCCCGAGCATCTCCTCCTCCGCCCCCCACCCTCCCCTGCCCCCCTGCAGCAGCCTCGGAGGAAGCAGACACGGCTCCCACATACTTTCCAGCCACCCTGCGCCAGCCGCAAAGTACGTACGCAGCCATCGGCACGCGTGTGAAAATACATGCATGGAGTGCCAGCGTCGGGTCTTTCTGCAATGATTAACCTACTTTGCAGGCAGATGGACTTTCTTTTGTATTTTTTTTTTTTTAATTCAAAAAAACAAACCAGAAAAGCAGCCCCAAGGGGCAAGAGAGACCTCTCCATCCCATTCGAGCCCTTTCCCTTTCTCCCCCGCTGCGCACACCTAACCCACACCTACGCGGTGCTGGAAAAAGGGTGTAAGCAGGGCACTACCCACCACTGCGCCCTGGGTCTTGGGAGCTGTAGTTTTGAGATTAAATACCCAGCAAAAAAAACCTTCACCCTTTTGACCAGAATTTTGAATAAGTGACTGAACATGGGTTAGGAAAATTAAAAAAAAAAAGAAAGAAAGAAAGAAAGAAAAAAGATAAATGTTTAAATTTCCTTTCGTGCTCAGATGCAGCGGTATGATTGAGATCACTTCTCTGCGATAAGCTAAAATTAGGGCAAAAAGGGCACATGCCAAATGCCTGCGAGAAGGTGCCCAGCCATGGAGACCGTGCTGCTGGGACACCAGGAGCCGGCGCCTGGGCATCAGGACCTGGGCCGTGGGCAACCCTTGCAGGTGCCAAGAGGGCACCTTACCTCCACCCGCTTCAAATACATTCTTTCAGTATCTTTTCATCAGTTGCCATCCCTTTAAAACACAAAAACAAACGAAAAAACCATGCAATCCCCCCCCCCCCCCCCAAAAACCACTCCAGCAGACACAGAAAATGAAGTTTAACCCCCATAAACCCTAAATAAGAAAGCAGAAGGCAACAAGTGGGGCTCAGGGAAGGAAGAGGTGCGGGATCCCTGCCATTAGGAAAGCAACCCGCTTTCCGAGGGTCCTCTGGAAACTCTTGGGGTGCTTTGCATATTCTGCAACAACGTTTTTCCTCTCCTTGAGCCGTTTCAGCCTAGCCAAAAGCTGGGGGAGGGGCCCATGGGTGGGGAAGGAGGTAAAAATAAAGAAACAAACACTGAAAAGCTATTTGTAAACTGTTTCACCCCGGTGCATCACTTCAACTCGGGTTTTCTCTAACCGCCTGAGCGGCACACCTGCAGAGCCAGTCGGAGGTTGGGGGGGGAGACCCCCCTCTATAAATACCCAGGAGAACCCTCGCCCCGCTACATCTCCCCAGGCACCTCTCCGCACAAGGGGATGACAACAGTGTGCCCATCTCCAGGGGAATGTCGTAAACTTTACAGTCAGGAAAAAAATGGAAGGTGGGCAGGGGAAAAAAAAAATTAAAAAAAAAAAAAAAAGAGAAAACCCCCCAACTGTATTTCCTCAGATAAAAATGCCCTGAATACGATTTCAGCTTTGCAACAGTCAACACTGACCTTACCTGGGTTTCAACAACTACAAGATCTCGGGTGCCTGGTCATTCCTTCTTCAGCACACAGCCAAAGAAAGCAGCTGTGCCAGCTGTTACACCAAGTACAGCCATAAATCCTGCAGCCTCTTCTGCCCCATCCGGGTGACCTGAAACCCAAAGGGCCAAACCCTGCCATTAAGTGAACCTCGAATGCCGCTGCACCCTCCTGTGAAAGGCAGGTGCCTATCTCCTCTGGCATCAGCTCAGCGCTCAAGGTCTGTCATCCAGCATTGACCACACTATCAAGCGAAAGGCTGGAAGCAAAGGCATTCCTAACAGTTTTGGTTTACTCCTAATCCAATGAAAGGGCACCAGTTCTCACCTCTAGGCGGATTACTTCCTTAAAAACAAACCAAACCAACCTCAGCCATTGCTCGAGTCACAGGCGCACAGAGGGCACCGAACCCCACCGACAGCTGCACTGCCGACCTCAGCCCTTGCTCTTCTCTCCCCTTCCCAAAACCAGCAAGCTTCTTCGTAATGCCCTGAAGGTTTAAATCAGAAACGTAAAAGCAGTGCTGGTGTGGGCACCGGCAGGGTGGGGGAGAGCAGAGGGGGTTTGGCAGCCGATGGCTTCACCGACCGAGCACCCATTGGCAGGTCCCTCTCCCTGGAGCACAGGAGAGCCATGGTCACCGGCACCACCAACCGCACAGGGCTGCAGTGGGCAGCAGAGCCACCCCCGTTGGGCCAACACCTCAAGGAAAGTGAAAGTTTTGATTTTGGAAAACAAGGGAGCAACTTCATAACATTCTAATCTTACAGAGAGAGTTTCTCAGGCTATTCTGGTAGAGCTTTTGGGTCCCTCCATATGCAATACTCCACGGCCTAATTTTTTTTTTGTTTAAAATCAGTCAGGGGAAGAGCAGCACTCGTACAGGTTGGCTCCTGAATGCCTTTCAGCCAAAAGCAGGTGAAAGCTCCGCTCACGCATGAGCCAACTGAAAAGCAGACATATCCAAGAAGTTTTCAAATTCCAATCCCGCAGAGTTCCTGAAAAGTGAAGCTTGACACCTGAAACTAAGACCAAACCAGAAACAAGTAAACTTTGAAATACAACAGTTGCAATCAGTTTAAAGAGGCAAGTGCATTAACTAACACTGCTGATGTTGGAAAATCTGCAGGTAATCAGGATGGGCAGGTCTCAAAGGCTGGTGTTCAAATAACCATCCCCAGCATGGCTGTTTGTCCAGAGCTTAACCGAAACATTCAAACTCGCTGGTGTGCAAAGTCAGGCTGCAAGGAAAAACCTTTCAGAAGCCATAACTCTGCACACTGGAACATGGCTACCAGGACGTTTTGGGTATTTACATGGACCGGAATTGGATTCTAGGAATAGGGAAATGGCTCTTCCCCTACCTTTTCCTCAAGACCAAATAATTTTTTTCTTATTCTGACATTAGCAGAACGCTGCTCTGACCCCATTACACTGTGGCAGAAGGCGGACACAGGCTGCCTACAGAGCCTACAACCAAAGGCTATTTTCTTCCCATCCATCGCCTTTTGCATTGCCTGGTTAAAGACCTGTGGCACCAGGGGACGCCCCAAACCCATCTGCACCACAGGACAGTCACACACAAGAGAGGATGACTTTGCTGCAAGAAATGGACTGAAGTTGCAGAGTGAGGACGACAGGTACCCGTGGAAGGAACAAGGGAGGTGCTGGGCCAAGTGAACCAGTTTGGGTACCCACGTTTAACACCCCCTCCTCGCTCGACCCCCCCCCACCGCCATGCACACCCTCCCTGTGGCACTCAAGTCTCTCCTGCACTTTGAATTCCTTTGCTGCTGAGCGCGGTAGTCAGCCCTTTCATGTTATTTTAGAGCAGACTGTAAAGACTTTAGTCCTATAAAGTTCTCCCGTGACATTACTGACCTTGTTACTCTTCACGCTACTCCAGTTTCCATAAGAAAGAAAAAAGTAGTTAAAAAATTCTCAAGTGATTCAAACAAGTACTGCGTTCCTCCTCAGAAATGGCTGGCATCACCTTGAGATCAAAATATCTAGCCATAGGAAGGCTTTACAGCTTCAAGTTCTATACAGATAACACTTCAACAGCACAATCATTTTTTTTTCCCCCACCAAAAAGAATCATGAAAAGCACCACAAATACTTGCAGCAGGCAGCTAATACCGGTTCCAGCTTTCCTTGCAAGCTATTTTCGCTAAATTAGTCTTTATAGCATCACAATTTGTTGAAGCAGGAAACAATATAAATTAACAAAGTTGTAGCAGTCTGGGGAAGGAGGGAGGGAACTAAGGAGGCAATATTTATCCCTTGAAAGTAGGAGTTGTGAAGAAAAACAAGCAGCATTACACTGATTAAGTAATACACGGGCTGCTGTACAACAGAACTCGTGCATTACATTCGCAACCTGGTGTTTTGCTTTAGTAAGTGGGGCTAGACAAAACAACTGGACTGTAGCTGTAGCACAATGCCTGCCAGACCTGGCTGGCTTTGATCTTAGGGAATGGTAAAAATTCTGAAGAGAAAGTTTGGAGACCATGTGAATGATGTTCACAGCTTTTTAAGCTTGGAATTTGGTGGTTAGTGCATTAAGCATTACTCACTTTCTGAACAAAGTGGAAAGTTAACACAAATTGGCAGATGACTAACTGTCCAAGAAACAGATTACTGAATGAATCACTGACTCTACTTTTAGTCTAATAATAAGACGAACGAAGAGGAAAAAGAAGGGGAAAAAGACAAACAAAAAATTTCCTTGCCGAGTGCTTATATTTGCACTGGCCATGAACTTCCAGCTAGGACAAACTACACGACAATTTTATAATTTACCGTGAGTTTTACATTAGGGTTAGCTCGCTGACCTGCCTCATGGTTACCTCACACCATCAATTAATTTGGATTTCTATAAAAAGAATTCTGCACCACACTTCGCCTCAGTGCGCCTTCAATAACGGCTACAGGAATAAATGAAGGGATCAGAAATGAAGTCACCGAGTAGAGTCAGAAGCATTTGGCAGGTTACAGGTTCACCACACAGAGGTACCTCAGGCACAGCAGACACCTAAAGTTGACCTGAAGTGGAATTTAGGTTTCCCAGCTCAAGAGCAAGGCCTAACCAAAGTCTGCAGACGCTTCTTTTTTTTCTAGTCAAGTTCTGGACAAAAGTTTGCCCAATACGCATAGCCAGCATTCAGCTTTGCATAAAACCACCGCGCCGGCGCCGCTCAGGAAGACGGGAGGGCGGCAGCAGCGCCGACCCCTTCCCGAATACCAGAGACCAGCTCGAGCAGCCACACAGGGCTCGAGGCGATCTGGGATTCTCCCATGGCAAAGGCCCTGCGCCCCACTGCTCTCCCGTCTCCCCTGCTTTAGCTCTGCTGCTCTTGGGACCTGTGGTCTCACTCACCACGTTGGCACGTGCTGGGCTGCAGAGCGCAATCAGCTCAGTGAAGTCCAGCAAGCCCACGGCCCTCCTGCTTTCACCCAGCAGCCCAAGGGGTTACCGGCTCCCAGCTTCACCCTCTCGTTCTGCAGGGTGAGGTTCAACTCCCTCCTTCACCTGAGCAAATTCAAGCCCCTCTGATCACCTGCTGGACCCATTACTCAGCACCTCTAACTGCACTCGCTTGCCATCATCCCCAGAGTGATAAAAGCTTGCAAGGAAGACCTGAGGGTCTAGGATTGCAGCCACCTGGTTCAAAAATCCCTCCAGTCACCAGGTCTGATCATCTCCTCAGCTATAACTTTGGTTTAAAACCTAAATTCATGAGAGCTCATCACAGCTGGGAGGTGGGTGACACGACAAGGTTACATCAGGTCAGGAGCAACCAGAATTGGGTGGGAATAACAACAGTTATTTGAATATTTGCAAAAAATAGTATTTTTGCATTTTGTTAACACAGAAGACTTGCTTGATTGAGTTCTGTTTTCCTCTAACGTATCTTTTCAATTGTCTGTTGCAAACATAAGCCAAAATTAAATGGCCCAAACCTCTCCTGCCCTGGCAGCAAGCTCTTACTGCCAAGCTACAGGTAAGACTGGGCATAGGCTGCTGACGGTTTTCTGCAGTGCCACCCCATTGCAAAAGCAAGACAAGAGTGACCTTCAGGAGATAGGGCACGATGCTGTGACAGTCATTGCATTTTGGGGACCAGGTGTTCCAGGGTCAGCTCTAGGTATTTCAACAAGTTTTGGCTTAATTTGATTCCTTGTTCTTGCCAGACCCTGCAGTAAACTCCACCAGCAGAAAACTAACCCTACATGTACAAGGAATAAATAATCTTCTGCCAATTTAGCTCTCGGGGCTGGCCCAATGTGGGATGAAACAGGTGCCCGGGCAAGTGCAAAGAAAGGAGAGGAGATGATGCAGAACAGAATTAGTGTCTCAAAATTCAGTAGCGACAGTGTCTGTTGTCCTTCACAGCTCCAGCCCTCAGCAACTTTGGACTCAAGTCCCACTTCCGAGTCAGCAGAGCTCAGAACACGGATGAGATTTAGACACACTATTCATTCATCATGACCCAACCCTCACGATACTTCTGACAGCAAGATTTTCTAAAGACAAGCTGAAATCAGAGCGCTGAACCTAAGTCCTCTCAAACTATGAATAACCACTGACACCGGATTTTGCAGTCCTTACCAATTATTCTTGTGTGAACTTTTGTAAGAACTGTCCATAAATAAACCTCTTAAGTTGGAAAATGGCCTTTTCTGCTATACCGATTTGAAAACAGTAAAGTCTCTCTTATTGTTGCCATGTAACAAACAACTGGATTTTCACATGTTTCAAAGTTATATCTCCACAGGCTTCTGCGCCTCTATTTTTAGTGCGCCTCTCCCAGTAAGAAGCTGTAAGACAAAGATTCTCCATCACAGCCTTGTTATACAAGAAACTAACAAACACATCCAAGGTATTTCAGCACAATCCAAATTAACTACAGAAACATATTTAACTATTTGGTGGTAAAAGATGCCTTCTGACACTGAGGGAGCTGGGATAGGTCTAGATTTACTGTAGATCTGCCCTGCAACGGATTTTGTAAAACGCACGCTCTGCTTTAAAATAGAATAACAAGAAACAAAGAACCATCACACCCTTATAAGGAATAACTTACTCGTACAAATATTGCAACAACAGAGAAAGTAAACACGGGGGTTTCATAAATGTTGGAATTTTCACTCTAACAAGGCAGAAAAGACTAGCTCTGTCTCATTTATAGTCTTTAAATCTTACAACAACACAGGCAAGTTGAAAGCGGGCAGCAAGACTGTATTAATGCAGCGGATCAGGAAACGCTGATTGGACTACCATTAAAAGTGGAATACTTTGCATAAAAGAATTAAAACTTCATAAACTGTAACAGCAGTGAGGGCACACTCTGTTTATATGAAAACAAAATAACCTTGTGTTCTACAAGGCGCAGTTTCAAACAAAGCGCAGTATGTGCTAAGGGTTGCTTTGTTGCACTCAACACCGGGCAGAGCCTTTACAGAAACATTTCAGCCTCATAGGTAAATAGCTAAAAGGATGCCAGCACATTTGAAAACTATTACTTAAAAAAAAAAAAGAAAGAAAAGAAAAAAGAGAAAGAAGAATTTAATAGATCACTTTCTGATTTGCCCTTTTTTCAGTATCACTTTCAGTACTGGAAGACGTGCGTTTCCTCCTAGGTAATGACAGACACATCCTGCAGTTGTCGTTTATTCTTTAACTCCTATTTTCCATTTACTTTCCTCTCCGGATGCTCTGACCACAGCTCAAACAGCAATACAGGTCACTCGGCAATCTTACTATCCTCTCTTTACCGGAGTGGAAAAGAGGTGGAGAACAGCAGCTCGGCAAGACGAGGTGGTGCGCCAAGTCTTCCTCCACTCGACATAAATAGATTATATTTTCCAGATGCGCATCTCTGACATCGAGGCCAAACGTCGGCAACACTCACTGCGGTGAAACACGAAACACTGAAGAGACGGGAAAGGGGAAGATTTTAGCACCGCAAGCAGTGATACGATAAGGGGTTGGGGTCGGGTTTTTTTTTTGGAGAATATAAGATCTTTCACTGTCGCACAGCAAATCACGAAATCTTCTGTAAATTTAAAAAAAAAAAAGCTCAAAGTAATATTTTCCAACCTTTCACTAAGAGTAGGGGCCAAACCCACACGTTTTAAAGGTCTTCCACAGTTATATTATTAGAAGTAGAAGCCCTACTGATACTGATGAGTCATTTATATTGGCGGAAACCAAGAACACCCATTTTCTTCATGTGTTACAAAGCTCTCAATGTGGTTTTCTATTCATTGCTGGTCGAAGTAGTTGACTAAAAACAAAACAAGTGACAAGAGCTCACCTTACTGTTATTAAAGCCTGTTTTGTATCACCTGATTTTGTTTATCACACTTTTAGAGATTGTTTATTTTTCGCCCGATTCCACAAAAACAAGAAAAATACACAAAAGATGACTATGAATCTAAACTCTGTGACAGTAAATCCAGAACTGCAGACGGATAATTCACTCTGCTTCTACAAAGGCTTTTGTGATCGACGAAGAAAGGAAGAAGAAAGTAAGGAAGAAAAAAAACCACAAGAAGAAGATCAGCTAAAAATCATCAGTCAGCAGAAGCTATCATTTTAGGATCCTTATGAGTAATCGGAATAGACTCAGTAAATAAAGAAGCAGTTGTACAAGAGCATAAGTTTTTATCTTCATGTAAATGAAGGAATCCTTTCATGCTAACAGCCAGTGTTATTGCCACACAGGAGATTAAAAAAAAAAAAACAGACTAAGAAATAGCAAAATTTTGAAAATTAAAGATAGGTTTTTAAAGTTTAATCAGAATTCCTTGCTGGCTTTAAAGACTTCTGCCATGAAAAAGGGTGGAGGACAGGAGACCATACAGCTTGCAAATGGCAAGGGAAAATACAATTCAGACACTGGACTTGCCATACCCAAATGAGGACTAATGCTCGGGGAAATTTTTTTTTTTTTAACATCCCATTCACAAGAAAAAGAAACAAAATAAACCCCAGAGGTTTAGTCCTGCTGAACACCCGTAGCATCTAGATGCACTTCCAGCACAACCTCCGCAGCGCTGCAATGAATTCCTACTGTACACTACGCACCTAGCAAAAGAGCAGCAGCCTGGCAAAACAGCAGCGTATTTTCATATTACTGGGGAAGAAAACCACAGCAAAGCAGTGACCGGGGAACCGAAAATAACCTTTGAACAACGGCTCGACACTGACGGTCTCTTCTGCCTGCACCTCCTATTGTGGATAGTTTATAGCAAGGGTAGCTCCAAGCTGCACCAGACACGTGAGTCAGCAAGAGCAGCTTGTAGGAAACTGCTGACATGTTCAATTGCTCTCACATCCACCGAACACACCTACCCACGAAATAAAAAACAGCCTGCATGCAAATCGGGGTAAAGGAACACCTCCACACCTACAGTTCCTGTTTTCCTAGTACAGGTTTAAATTTTAAAGCAACCATTTATAAAGGAAAAAAAAAAAAGAACCAAAAAAACTCACCAACTCACCTCTGTGGGTGTCAGCTATAATAAGTAGCTATGATTAAATCTCAAGGGTCATTTTGTTTATTTAAACAGACGTAACTGCTTTTCCTCTTTTCAAAAAACAAAACTGCCGCTCCACAGCCCCAGAAGCCCTGCACGGTGACAAGCAGTAAACAGTTCCTGTTTTTCTTAGCGAGGAGACTCCTTTTGAACCTATACACCAAAACCCTTCTACCCATCACAGCCCAGGGGAGCGTCTTCAAAGCTCAGGAGCAAAAAAAGGTAAGGTTCCCGCTTCCATTTCCACTCCTGCTAGGGCTAAAGTGGAAATTCACAGATTTTTTTTTCTTCCTAGTAGCTTTTTAAGCATCTGTTCCAATGACAGAATAGCTATCAGTCAAACTGTATGCAAATTACAGGTCTTGGGAATAAATCTGGGAGGATCTGACCCTTTTGTCACCTTTCACACTAAAAAGAAGAAGAAAATGGTGTACCTCATGTCCCAGTACCTCTTGCCCCTGTAGCCACCACCTCCTCCTCCTTTTCTTCCTCCGAGACACTGAATCTCAAGTGTCCCAGCTTGCTCTGAGGGCAAACTGGCATCAAGCTGGTGTAAAGAGCAAAGGGGGAACGGAGGCAGAGGGGATTGGGGAGGGACGAGGAGTTACGCATGGAGGGGCTGCCGCTCAGCCCCCACCACACCAGGAGCTTTTTTCAGGCAACCTGTCTCAACCCCCAAACGGGGACGGACACGTCTCTGGGTGTGCTGAGAGGGCAGCGCAGCACAGCTGGTGTTCCTCAGGTTGTTGCTGTGGCTCTTTCTGCATGAAGATCAATACGATCATGCAGAGGAGTCCTCTGAGCCCAATTTTTGACGGACTGAAGTTCTGCCATACATGTAAACTTTTAGCGTAGAGGTTTTTCCAAACATATTCCCTTGTTCCTTTTTATTTACCTGTTCAGAACGTGTGGCTGCTCTTTGATCGATACCATTAGATCCAGCAGCTCTGCTGCTTCAAGTCCATCACTGGCCACAAAGGCATTTGTATGCATTCCACTGCTTGCCTGCTTTTTAAATTATATTTCATAGTCCAAGAGCTGCACAGCAAGTAGTGCTCTTTTCCATCCACTACAAAGATGCTTCTGCCTAACTAAAAAGCAAAACTAACACATTGTAACTCAGCTGGCTATATTCATACATTTTAGATCTCCTTGATGCAAGCTTCAAATGAATGCATAATGTTCAGGCAGCTGCCAAGGTTAATGCCTTTTGGCTGAATTCAAAGGAATGATGACCAGTTTTTGTAAAAAGCCGAATAAGCATTTTGAGCACTATTCGGGAAAACCTTAGGGAGCTACTGGGGGTAGGAACCTACTGCCCATTCAGCCACTACAACAAAATCATTCAGGCACCTCCTCAAGTATCTGTAAAGAGCTGCAGTTATCAGAAAGAATTTCTTCCACGTTCTCTCGAAGCATTCATAGTCAGGAGGCACGCTGAAAGCCGCAGGACTAACTCAGACTTAGAGAAAGCTTAAAGTTTAAATCCAAATTTTCTGCAACCCATTAATGGAATTGCTGGTGTATTTCTCCCAACTTAGTTCAACACAGAAACCACTAATATACGACCATCACACCCAAAATAAGCCGAGGTGGAAATTCAGACCCAGAGGTGAAAGACGGAAGCGTGCATGCCTTCAAACGCTAAGCCAGATCTGCAAAACACTGCAGGTATGTTCATGCAACTTGTAAACTGAGAAGCCATTCAGGGAGCATTCCTTCAAGTAAAAAAGGCACGTACGTTTTGATTTGAATATATAAACCGTGTTCGTACTACCTAAATTAAAATCACAAGAGACTGTTCACGTCACACAATAAACGGTATTCAATTTACGCCAACAGTTTATTACATAAAAATGTCATTACTACCGAAATGATTACTTTGCATATACTAATGTTGCACATCTAATTTTTCAGCTTAGCGCCATAAGCATCTCTTAGCTATACTCTAAGAGGTCTCCTCTTTATCTTTGAGTATGCGAAGTCCTAACGAAAAAGAATACCACAGGCACACAATGAGAAAACATCTCTTTTTATTCTTCATAGATTCAGGGAAAAAAACAGTGATCGCCCATTGCTTTTTTTCATAACTGGTGAAAAGTTCAGAGAAAACCTTAAGGAAAATAACTAACTGGCAATCACAATACATTACTCATTAGAAAATAGCTATTGCCCTTCGAACAGAAAATCGAGCAATGAAAGTTTTAAAATAGGGAAAGGCAAATAACTTCTGTCACACTCCACGCTACACATCATCTACACAGGGTTTTATTTTCAGCTCTCTTTATCATTAATTACGTGCACACAGAAAGAGATACGCAAGACTGCCATACAGTACGGGGATTTTATTAAACTCATTAATTTCAATGAGTGTCTGAGGCCTTCTACAATGTTGAAGATTTACCTTATATTAGGAGTGCCATGTCAACGCCTATTTATTGGGATTCGGACTGTCATTCTCAGCTGGCAACTCGGGCTCTATCTCTAACTTTCCTTCAAGCCCAGCACTGGAGAGCAAACAGCCAATGTTCTCTTGCTGCAAAATGAACGACAGAAAGCAAAGAGGGAAGGCGAGGAGGGTGTCCCACCTACACCACCGGCACATCCTGCCAGCGTGCTCGACATTAATACCAACGCATGTTTGAGACGTGCCTCCAGGTCAGAAAAGGACTAGGAATACCTGTCCTAGCTCTGCTTCCCAGTGTGAGATATCTGGGCATAAACAATTGCTGACGATTAACCAGTCGGGATCTGCCAACACGTGCATCAGTCCTGCACCTTCTGTGCGCACCTTTCCCACCCAACCCTCACAATCGTAAAAGTTCTCAAAAAATTTAGACATGGAAGCACAAATTACACAGCAGGGTTGCCCAGAAACGCACGCTCGCTCCTGCTTCTGTGGTGCATTTCTGCAAAAGACCTCTGAATATCTTGACAACCACCCTATCTGTAAAATCACTAGGGACCTTTCTTGCCCACTTGACAGCTCGCCATACATCTGTTTGAATGGCTCCTCCAGTGTTACAGAGCAAACTAACAGGGAAACCAGACCTATGATCCGAATTTTTCAATCCTCTACTTTTCCAATTAGTCACGGCTTCCCTCCGTTTCTTGCAGAGCACCTCCAGAACAGCCTTTGAAGCCGGAGGGTCAAATGTGAAAAACGATGCTGAAAGCACAGGTTCAATACACCGCAGGGAAGTAACAGCGCCGATCCATTTTCCTGCACAAGTGCCCAGATCCCAGTGGCAGGGGGCAGGCGGGCGGACACAAAAGGCAACGCAGGCTTTTAAAAAGAACAAGCCCGTATCTGAAGTGGAATTTTATTTCTCTCTGCCAGATGTAAAGACTCCTACAACACCGGTTCCAGGCTGTTGCTACAACAGCCCCGTAGACAACAGCTTAACAGGCAAACTTATCTTTTTGTTCTATCCATCTCATCAAACACAATTATCTCAAATTTCAGTATTTACATACCTGAAGAAGTCAATTTACCCAAGCACCACCACCCTCTTCAAACTGCAGGGCATTCCACCATCTCAGACAATTCTCAGCCTGGAAAAAAACCGCCCTGTTTCTAGCTCGAGCCCCAGAATACCAAATAAAAATACGCGCAAGTTT
>VXBO01007856.1:250945-392487 GCA_013400135.1 Rhinoptilus africanus | reverse complement strand
CGCGGCGGCGGCCGCGGGGGGTTGTGGGAACCGTAGTCCGCCGTGAGGGGACGGTGGGGCCGCCATGGCGGAGAGGGGCGGCGGCGGCGGCGGCCCCGGTAGGCCCACCGGAGCGGCCCCTCCCTGGCGACGGGTGGTGTCCACCCCCGCCGTGGGCAGGCGTGGGGCAGGCGGCGGGGCCCGCCNACAGAGGGTAAAAAATACCCACCCGGTCACCCCCTGGCTGCCGGCGGAGCCTCGGTGTTGGTCCCGGGGGTGTTTTAGGCGCTCTGCCCTCGGGGAAACCTCATCCTACCAAAGCACCCAACAGGCATGAGTCAGCCCTGCCCCGCATCGCAGGAACAGATAAGTGCTCCCCAGACTAAAACCAAAATGCCACCAGGTCCTCCCATCGCGGGAGAGAGTTGGTCGTTCTTTGCCTCGTCTCAGCGGCAGGTGCGAGGTGGCTGTTTTCGAGGCCTTTCCCGCCCCAAGGCTTGGCGCCGTGCTTGCTTTCACCCAGTGGAAAGCCGTGATTCCTGGGAATTATCCCGGCGCCTGGCAGCCAGCGCTTCTGAGTGAGACCCCAAATGCCACGAGACACGAAATGCAATTGGGAGAACCGGTAAATGGATCAACTACGTTCTGCAAGGCTGAGTTACTCAGCCGGGCTAGGGCAGAAAAACATAAAGATGAAAGACAGCTGATAAAAAGGAAAGTTAGAAAATAAATGATTCACAATAGGGGCCGTGAGTGAGATTATCTCTGGAGACATCTCTAATTAAAGGGCGTTGGATAACTAGAGGGTTACATTCTCCTGGGTCAGTGGTCTTGAAAAAGAAATTGCAGTTGCAGTAATGTCAATAAAGAATGATGGTGACCTACTGCTAACAAAAGCACGTTCAGTAATTAACATGTGCATGTTTGTTATTTTTGCTGTGTTTATGTCAGTTTTTATTGTACATTTTCATCCTCTGTTTCCCCCTTTCATTACACACAGATGATGTATAGTGTTTTCCATATCTTTTAGAGAGGAGCAATCTCTTTGAAGTTATTTCACTGAGGTTTTCTCCTGAAACAGCAGCAGCTGCATCAGGGTACCTGCATTTTCCGAGTCTACTACACCACAGAAAACTAGGCAAATACTGTGTGCCAACACAACATCAACTCTTTGTATGTAACGACAATATTGTATATTGTCACTTTTCAAAAGCATAGTTCTCCCCTGCCTTGCATTTTGCACGGTTGTCTGCCTGTGTAAAGTGAAAAGCATTTTAGTTTAGTAGCGCTTTACCCCTAGTTCTCATAGCTACATGTGGCTGCAGAATAGCACCCCGCTGGAGAATTTGACTCATAAACTTTGCTTTCTCTTTCCAAGTAATGTTCATATAAAGCCTTGCTCACAAGTGCCATTTAGGTTCTGGTTCTGCAGACATATATAGTGTTGAGCACGTGAAAAGTCCCACAGCGTGTAAGGAGACTTGTCACGTGTTTAAACGCTAGCGGGACTGAGTCTCCTTGTTGCCTTGTTTTTCCTAGAGACACAAAAATAATGTTGTATTGGCATGAGAGATAAAAGTACTATATTGAGAAGGACCGAGAGATAAAAATAAGCCGTGCAGCATTTGTAATGCTTTAGTTAGCGCGCTACGTGCCCATTACGCCACTGCATTCAAAGTGCACATATTCTGTTGTTTACAACACGCTACAGGAGATGCGGCTCCAGGTAGTCAAAGCTGGCCAAAGAGAAAACTCAACAAAGCACGCTATAAACCTCTGCCCAACAGGGCACACTTCTGAAAGGCACAATAATTGCCATTTATCTTCCTGGCCGCCATTTAAAAAAATTAATGTCCCTATTTGGCTTAAAGGAAGGAAGCGTAATGTGAAAACGTCCATTTTAGATTTTATAATTCTGTTTGCTCTGTGATAAAATTTGTGGTGACTTTGGTGTGAACCAGCTCGCGCTTGTGCGGGACGGAGATTGGCAGAGAGTGAAAGAAGCTAAAGCCAAGCAGGGATTGGGCACGTTGGCTTTTTGGAACCTCACCAAGCACCTCTACGCAGCTTTTGGTACCCAGATACTGCTGGTAATTTTGTAATCAGGGTGGTCAACTCATAATGGAAGACAGAGTTGAGATTCCTGTATATCATTCAGGTCCTGATTTTATTAGGGTCCGTTACGTCTCTCTATAACAGTAGAAAACTGGGGAAAAACTAAGCAGAATTGATTTGCAAGGACAGAAAGAATACTACACCAACTGAATGAAACCTACTGTTTAAAAATGCTGATTTTATAGCACGTATATCATATTTTAATGCATTGCCTTCCCACTTGATTCCCAAACTGCTTATATTCCAGCAACAAATCCAGTCTGATCCTGTTTCCATTGCAATCAACTATCTTCACGCCTCAATTTTTGTATATGTAACTATTTCTGGACCATTCTTCTTGAAGTACAGCCGAACATAGACTCCGGACAAATACGAGTTATTTGAAGAGGTGTCGTGTGTGGTCTCTCAAGGTGATCCACGGTTTGTCAAGCAACAACAGCAAAATAAGGTAAAATAAATGTGAGGAGTTACAATTTAGAAGTTATCCCGTGAATAGGTGGGGGATAACTCGCTGTGAATGCTGTGGTGCTGTCCTTGAGAACAAGCTACCTCGTCACATTCAACAGCAGGTTTGAGCTCAGCTCTATGGACAAATTTCTTGCTTACACGTTACCTTTACTAATGTCTTAATTAGGTGGTTTTGACACACTGCAGTGACTTTATCCCTTTAGAGAGGGCTGCTTGGTTGAGCTTATGGCACTTGACCTACTTTTCAGTGTTTTCTTTATGGATAACACAAAACTTTCCAGAACACTTGAATTATGAGTATCTGTTTCAATCATATTTCGTATGTAAATTTAAAAGATTTTAAATGGCATCCAATATTGTAAAACATGTCCCAACATCCCTTTCTGAGATCTCATTTGCATATCAGTCTCATAACTTGAATAGTCTTAATAGTGCCACTTGTTGGAGAGCTCTGTGTATTGCAAGGTATTTCAGTCATGTATTTATAAAAACAAATTGCTTTTTCCCGGTGATAGTAATTCCTAATTGAAAGTGCTTTGGGAAGAGGTGAAAGTACTGCATGGGACAACTTCTGTTGCAGCCTCGGATTCAACTGCACTGACTCGAAGCCTCTATGAATGAGCAACCCGTTAGTGGATCTTATGCAACTTAATCTTTATAATGGCTAATGAAGGAGTGGAAAAGGAAAAAACAGGACAAATTTTGTGGTTTCTCATTGAGGAAATTGTCATTTCCTTCCAAAATACTTTTTACCCTGCAGCACCTGGGTGAAAAAGATCTGCTTTCCTGGATAAGCCCTGGTCCTGTGCACAGATCTAAGTCATTATTAATAATTACGCACATATTCTCCTGGTCTGCGCAGGTAGAATTCCTGAAATTGCATCATTTTCTTTGCCGTGATTAAGAAATTCACAGTTGATTACTAATTGTACTACAGGTACCACATGGCTTTTCGCAACCGGATTCTCACACGCCCTGCATCCATTGCGTTTCCAGGAGCACCGATGGGATGAACAGCCCGCCCTGAGTCAGTGGCTGTGACGGCTATGGAGGAGACATTGTCACGGGGCATGGCATCAAAGGTCCGCCACGCAATGTCTCCACAGCATGGCTTCACATCACATCAGAAGCGCCACAAAGGAACTTTTGCCATGCATAGAGGATCGGATCTCTGGCATGGTATTTTGAGGCGCTTGGCGAGGTATAATATTTGAAATATATTGAAGTGTTAACAAAGCGTTGTTACAAAGCGTCAGGAAGCAAGGCAGGAAAAAATGGCAGGCACCGACCTTTCAAAATGTAGATGCAGATAACATAATAGAATGGGAATTTCAGGAGCTGTTGACTTCATATGTCAAGAAATCGAGGGTTGGAAATCATTAAGGTTTACACGTTATGTCCAAAACGTGTTCTATAGTCACTGACTCAAATGGTAGGGTCTTCTCTGGTGGTTATCTTTCTCAAAAAAAAAAAAGAGAAATAAAGTGTTCAGTTCACCTGCTTGCTGGGCTTGCCAGACTTTGGCTTGACATATAGTAATTTGGGAAAAGTAATTGCGACCCCTATGCTAGACAAATAGGATGAATGGCCTCTAGGTTATTCTTTCCATTGGTCCTACAGGAAGTCAGAATTCATCAGCCCCGGAGCAAACACAATCCTAACGGCCTTCTGGTCTCTTGAAGTTCAGTGCCGCGAGAGGCAGTCCAAATACAGCCCCCGGCAAGTCCTGGCAATAACCAGCAAGGTTAAGGTTCTGTCCTTGCCCATTTTGTCTTTAAATCAGTGCCACCTTCTGAGATTTTCATTAGCTCTAGTACTGCTTTCAATTTTTTTTTTTTTACATAGTATGTTTATTATTATTTACAGTTGGTGAGTAACATTTTAGAATTTGCATTTAAACTTGTATTTTAAAATATAATTTATAACTGCTTTTTTTTTTTCTTTTAGTGTTTCAAAGGTCAAATCCGGCAAATTCTCTGATTCTGCAGGTCTGGCTGATCCTGGAGTCTGCTTCCATAAGCAAGGACATCCGTAATGACATATTTAAACCTCCCTTCATATTGCCCTATCACTAAGAATCAGCGCAGGCAAATCAGCTCCAAAAGTCGTTTGAGGGCAATTGTGGACAAAGCTCAACCTTGGTTTAGCTCAGCTTGCTCAAAAGCCTTGTAATCCCTTTTTTTTTTTTTTTTCCAATAACCTCTGTCTTTACAGTTAGCCAGAAAAGTGAAAATATCTGCAGCAAACTGTGAGAGCATGGACAAAGCATTTGCCTTGGCAAGGCTGTCCTGCAAATGAAGGGATGCAGAAGAGGATTGGAAAATGGCTACTCTCTCTTGAGCACTGCTGAGGGAGGGAAAACATCTGGGACTGGTGAACAAGGAAGGCACTCAGGGGTTAATCCAGATGTGGCGGAGCAGTGTTTCTGCTCTAGACAGTAACTATCAGTCATGAGACTTTTTCCTTCAAGAGCACAGAGATATTTCTGAGCAGTCTAGGTCTCAGTTCTGGCATGTCACAGGGCACCAGTAATCTGGCAAGATTTAATTCAAAGTCATGATTTGGGGAAGGAACAGAGGACGGGTAAGAAAAAAACCACTATTCCTTGTGGAGAAACTTCTATTTCTAAGGAATCTTCTACTCCACATAATCTTTAACATCAGTGAGAGTTTATGCACATGCACCAGTGGCTGACTAAATCCAAATCCATTAATTAGAGTAAAAGCCTTGAGGTAATTATTAGGCACAAACAAAGGTCCTGGGTTGGTAATGTCTCTGACTTTCTAGTGATTCTGCTTTCAGTGGAAAACTGCAACAGAGGCTCGGTGCAAATAAATTTCTTTCCTTCCAGCCTGGACTGCGCAGCCACAGCCCAGGACCTCTTGCTGTTGTTGCAAGCAAGTCAGGAGGAGTTTTTTCAGAACTGGCAGTGGTGGTGGGATGTCCAACTGGATGCCTGGCTGCCACTTGTGCCTCTGGTGACCTCTCCTTTGGTCCTCGGCACTGGGATGCTGCCCTGGTGGCCGTGCGCTCCCTTTGTCTCTGCAGGAGGAGACATACTTTGACGAGCACGCTGCTGCCCCAGCTTGAGGGGGGATTTCTGGTGGGGAGTCATGTAGGATGTAGCAGATGGTGGGAAACACAAAGCCATGAAGACAATGCAATGCTGGTAGGACTGGGAGAGGAGCGTGGGGTTCTGGAGGTGGGCAGTGGAGATGGAGAAGAGGAGGAAGCAGAGTTCAAAGCCACCAGCTTTGGCAGAGCCTGGTGGTGGCAGACGCTGCTGTGTTGTGGGGCATGGCCAAGGTGCCCATCAGTGTACCTTCAGAGGGAGGGCTGGGAAGTGGCACACAGCAACATGCGGGAATGTAAAATTTAAGAGACAGGCCTGAGTGTTGTGTAGCTTAATAATAATGTGTGCTTCATGGGGCTGAAACATGCCGGGAGCATAAGAAGGCTTGTGGAGGTCAGGGGTGCCTTCTGGCTGAGGAGAAACCTGAGAAGGACCATCAGGAGGGCTGGTGAGGGACATGGAGGATGCAGATATACTGGCACTCAGCAGGCACACAGTGGCCATAGCAGCGTGGTGGCTCCCACTGCCTCTCATGGCCTTCGAGTAGATGTTGGAGTATTTTGAAGTTGTTATTCCAGGCTAAATCCCTGGTACCGTGCAGTTCTGAGGGGGGGATTTGAAGTGCTTCAGTACTACACTGAAGGCTTTGGCTTTTGCAGGGGCAATTTATTGTGCTTTTAGCTCTAATACTAACCAAGGAACTATGGACCCCAACAGATCTGTGGATTTCCACTCAAATAACTATCAACCGTTCAATTAATTTACTTCTCACGTAGAATGCTTATGCTTTTATAAAAAGGCTGTTCTTGAACTGTAAGGCAAGGACTGGGACAGAAAATATATTTCTGTAAGGGTGAAGATGGCTCTTCCCATGCAGAGGAATTTATAAGCTGCATTCATATATTTTTTGATTAATAGAAAGTGTTGCTGAAGTGTTGGCACTTAAGGCAGAGGTCAAGTCTCTGTTATTTTTCTGTCTTAGAGGTGAAAGCAGAGTGCATTGGCTTGCAGCCTGTGTGCGATTATTTATTTATTTATTTATTTTGGATAGCCGCAGCAAATAATTGTGACCCCTGATTACTGGAGTGATTTAAAACTGCTCTTTGCTATGTTAACTTGAAGTTGCGAACTACAAAGGTCTGCTGTGAATAGCATATGAATAGAAAAGGGACGCTGCTGGAACTCGCTATTATGTTTGAAGTTGGGAGAAACTAGAGATTGAAAAGACCCACTAGCTCACTGAATGAATTCATTGCACATGCAAGATGATAGAAACTCCTTGCACAGTGATATCCTTCCTACATTTCTCAGGAAAAAGGAAACATGTTGAGATGTTTCTGGAGAAAATGCTTTGACACAATGCAATCCATTAGGATGTCTACATTTTGACCTGGTCTGCCATCTAGGTAATTTTTGCATCAAATTTGCAGTGTCAGTTGCAGAATGACTAAAAAATTAAAGCTTCATGTGGAACAAAGATGATTTATTATGTATTTCTCTTTCTTAGGCTGAAAGCAAATGTTATTCCACTGCTGTTGGAGTTCTGGTGTTCTTTGAAGAATTGTCAGTTTACTCTAAATGTAAATGTGAAAATATAAATATGAAATGCGAGGTTGATAACGTGTTTGTTTTTTTTTTTACTTTCAAATACGAGTCCAATAAAACATTTTTTAACAAATGGCAACCTGCCGTGTCTGAAATTCAGATAACGATACGAGAAAAAACTTGAAAGAGGTCAGTAAGGAAACGAAAAATTGGTGATATTTGGTGATTATCCCAACCGGAAAGAAAAAAATAAACAAAGGCTGCAAAGAGTGACAAGCAAATTCCATGAGAAGAAATTTCAATTGTCTAATAATTGAACTTAATTTAATTTAACTAGACACGTAGGCCAAGAAACCTCTTTCTTTTTTTTTTTTTTCTTTTAATGGACTTTCATGGGAAGTTGATAGAGTTCCTCAAAGGAATAGACTTGCTAGCTGCAATTTATGTATGGCACAGCCTACTTTTGTCTTTAGCTTATGAAATTTGGTCTAGTTTGTCATGACTACTTTCTTTGTTAAAAGGTAAAATGCACATTGGGCGAATGTTCTATGGCAATTTGCATAAAAAGTGATGACAAAGAGCAATTAATTCCTCATTATTATGCAGTGAAATGCTACTTTGCGCCTAAGTGACTGTAGAGGAGGGCTTTTTCTCTGTGTGTAAATCTGTTGCGGCATTGTTCTAAAAATAGTACTTAAGAGCCCTCTGCACTCTTTATAAATCAGGGTCTTTGACACTCCATTCGATTCTCCACGGAGAGATTTTTCTCACACACGCTGAACACTACAAGTATTGCCCCAAATGTTCATCGCAATAATAAGCATCAGAATTTCCTTAGATAAAGCAAGATAGAGGAATTTAATATTTTGTCAAATTAGATCTCTATCCTTTTTATCTGGAGATCAGCATTCAAAGTACCCTCAGATCACACACAAATAGAAACATATTCCTGCCACACACAGCCAGCCTGTGCAGAACAAAGAGTCAAGATATCGTTTTCTATGAAGGCTTGATTCTGAGTACAGATTTCATTACTGGCTCACCGTAGGATAATGAAATTCCTTCAGGGCAAAGATGAGGTACATCAAAGAGGCAGCGTGGAGAGGCGGACTTTGTTAGTGCATGCTCTGTCACCTGCATTACTGGTCCTTGCCTGCCTTTAATTTGTAAGGAAATGCTAGTAATTCAAACTCTTTTATTGGACCAACTTATATTTATATATATACATGTATACATGCATGTGCGTACACACACGCACACGGAAGGGTGTATTTTTCGAAACGCAAGACCTTCTGGAAGTTGCGCGACTTCTTTGCAGCTGAAATGGAATAGAGAAAATAACTAATTTTTTTTTTTTTTTCATGGCCCGTGCGGGTCCTAAAAGCATCTTTGCATTTAGTAAATAAATGCTGTCTGCGCCGTGTAGATAAATAACCCTTCGTGCAACGTTGCCTTTTTATTTCTGTAGCAATTCAGAGTGACTTTGGTGGTTATGGAAATGAGAGGCCAATGCTCGGTAAGACCAGGAGCTGCTGAAGACATGAATCGCCCAAGCTTTCCCACAAAGCTTTGCCAAGGCGGGAACAAAAGAGTTGCCCTACAGAAAGGCATCACGGGTCTATCTAGTCCAGCATCCCGCCTCTGGCAGCGGCCAGTAACTGATGCTTCAGAGCAAATCAAAACCACAGCCAGCCCTCACTAATTATGAGATGCTATGCATAGAGGAAAAAAAGGTCGATCCTGACTCACAAGAGAGCAGTTTATTCCCTGAAGCGTGAGGTTTGATTTCCCTTGTATCCGTTTGCTTAACTCACACAGTTGCAAATACTATTTATGCTTAAAAGAGTTTCTAATCCTCTCTTGGATCCTAATCAACAATCTGCCTCAATAACCTGAGTTACCAGGAAGTTCTCGGGGCTGAGCACACACTGCGTGGAAGCTTTGTGCTTTGCTAGTTTAGGGAAAGTTTTCCAGCCTTGGCCTAACACCCACTGCCCTGAGGATCAGACCTAATTGTCTAGATGAAAAATGCCCAAGCTACCACTCCCTTCCCCTTGAGTCCTCCCTGACTGGAGCAGTTAGTTCTTTCCCACCCCTCGCTTGCCAAACTATTGCTTTTGGTAGATTTCTTTCGCTGGCACAGGGCAGCGGCTCCTGGTTTCTGTCCTTCTAGGAGGTTTGGACAGGTTCCTCTGTGCGTCTCTCCCCAGTGGGAGAGCGAGAGGTCTGCCTGCGGGCAGGGGATGCTGCCTGGCCACGCAGCCACCCGCTGTTGTGAAGGGAAGGGCAGAGACGGGCAGAGGAGAAGCTCACGGAAGGCAGCAGTGATGCCAGCTCCTTTCTGCTCTTCCAGCATTTCCTCCTGAAGTAGCTGGAACTCCGCTCAGGCTGCTCTGTGGAAAGATGCAGTGCCTCTCCTTCCCAGTCTACTCCAGATTTTCTCCTCTCCTGGGCAAGAACGCAAGCAACATTTTCAAACCATCCTTCGATGACCTTGAGCATGATTGCGGAGGGGTCTTGGCTACATTACAGCAGAGCAATAATCCTCTCTGTGCTGTCCCCATTGACTGTGGGTTTCTTCTATGTACATCTCAAAATGGTTACTTAAATCCAGCACACAGGCCATAACAGTAATACCAGAAGGTGAGGAGATCAAAAAAAAGCTTAACTACCTCCCAAGGGGCATAAGTGCTGAAGCCTAAAGGTGTTGCCCTGAGCTCCTAAACAGAGAGGTGCCTCCTAAGCAAAGTGGTGCCCAAACTCTGTAGGTTTTCATCTCAAAGCTGGCCTTTGTGACCTGAGGCTGTCATTGCTGCTCAGGTGCAGACAAGCATCAGTTTTGATGGTGGCAAGCAGACTGGTGCCTAAGGGTGTGCTTCCAAGACAGCTCCAAACAGCCCTCGTGGGCACTGCTGCTATCCCATCCCTACCTCTGGCTGTGTTTTCCCATCTCTCCCTCGACGTTTGCCCCTCGGGCAGACACTGTTGTGTGTTTGACTTTGTAGTAAGCTGGTTTGGGAACTAAAGTGGCTGCACTTTTCTTTGCAGGATGAGTTTTCTGCCGGCTTAACTTCCTCAACCAGCTGACCAGGAGATCAGACAAGACCAGGGCTGGTGCAAAGGGAGGAGTGGGAATGGGAGGCTGGGGACAGAGCAGAGCTCCCTGGACTTGCATGGACCTGCAGCCTCAGGAGTCCAGCAGTGAGGCGCCTCTGCCCCAGCCCGGCACCCTACAAGAAGGTGCTCTGCCCGCTCAGTGCTCCCCAGCGTGGAGGCTCCCCAGCATCTGCTGTGGGACAGAGCCAGCAGCACCTCTGCGTTTTAAGCGAGGGGCAGTGCCCTAAGTCCAGGGAAGAGCGGTGGGATGGGGAAGGAGGAGCAGGGTGACAAGGGGGTTGAGCAGCGGGCTCAGACTGCGAAGAAAAAGTGATGAGTCTGGTGTCTTGTCGCAAGCTCTTGAGCCCCGTGAGCCCCTTAGGTGCAAGGCAGAGGCACCGGGTGAGTTGGGAGCACTGCAGGGGCTGGGCAAGAGCGGCCTGTATGAGCAGTGAGGATGGACATGTGCGTGTTTGGATGAATAACGCCCATTTCCCTTCATGCTTTGAGCCAATGTCACCCATGCCTAAGTTTCCATACGCTTTCCCAGGATCTCTTCAGCTGTCGCTCCAGCTTTGTCAAACAACAGAACAAAACCCAAATCAGAGCCCTTTTTTAGCAATGATCTCCGCACAGGGGATACAGCCTGCCAAATATCTTTGCCTGAAGCTGCCTGTGGCGTGTCAGCCTATTTATCTAGCATGGCTCATGCTCTTTTATTTGCCCAAGTGCCATTACCTGTGTCCTGGGAGAGGTGGGAGGGATGTCTTCTGCGAGCTATACTGAATTTTCCTGAAACCACCGAGCGAAGAGAATGCCATTTCATGTCAAGAAACTGTTATTTCACCTCTGTGCGTGTTACGTTGTATTCCTCAGACTACATTTTACATGCCTGGGGTGTATACGTGTGATCTACTGAAATCACTCGCCGTCTTCCATAATTTATGCTGCCCTTCAGTCTTAGCAACGTGCATAAACTTCAGCGACGCGTTGTCACTCCTCTCTAAATCATTGTGAAAAATCATCCCAGGAACAGCCCCGGAGCCGGGGCATTCTGCTTTTTGCCTGCTCCACTTGCCAGACCAGGCTCTGAGGTGGCAGGATGACACAGCAGAAGAAAAATCACAGCCAGCAAGGTGTGAAATAACATCCCCGATAGTAAGAAATTAGAATGGATAATGTGTTAGTACGAGCCTTGGCATGGCTGCTCGACCTAGTAGTGTCATCCTGGGGGTGGCGGAGTCAAGGAAAACCCAGCTTTCCTGAAGGCAAATGTTCCCCTTTTTCTTCAGGCAGCCTCTTCGTAAAACCTCACGATGAGCAAATAGATGTAATGGAAATGGGAAGACGTGAGGGTTAACCTTTAAGTCACTAGGGAGTTAGCATTTACTGTTGTCACGTAGGACTGTACCGAGATTATTTGTTTCCTGTCACTTAATCCATTTATAATGCAGCATACCAATCCACCATTTGCCGTTTGACCCATGGCTGTGGTATGAGGAGCTTTGTCAGAAGCATTTTGAAAACCCACTGCCCCTTCTCACTTCCTTAATTCGCTGTGACTTTTTGCAGGTTTGAGGGGAGAGAGCTGCAGCCCAGCTGGCCTGATCCTGCATCCCCAAATTAACCTCGTCCGTGGTTGCACGCAGTGGGCATCCTCAGCCCTGGGGTCGGCATTACCTACGTTCACTTCTGACTCACCTTTTGGAACAGGGAAATTCTTTAGTCTCGGGAAACACCCTTGTTTTTCAAAGTTGCGTTGCAGGCTCTTGCCAGTCACTCTGTTCTGAAGTTTGGCTGCTTCTGAACCCTCCTAAATTCTTTTAACTTCATCAACTTGGTCTTCTCAACTTGCTCCAGTACTTCTTCTTTAGAAATGTTTATCTTCGTGCTATCACACTCATCATTTCCATAAATTTCCAAATCCCCCACTACAGTGAAGACAAATGCAAATAATAAATTTAGCTCCTTGAAAATGTCTTAATCCTTGTTAATTGCATCCTTAATTCCTTAGTGACCCGGAGGGCCTACAGAGACACACATGCAGCTTTATTTATGTTTAGCCTATTTGAATAATTATGTATTGTTATCTTAATATCTTTGGCGATTTACTCTCTCTCCTCCCTCTGAATTACTATCTATTTACAGTTTACTTGTGACTTGTGCTGAGCTGGTTTGGGCAGAATTTCTAACACGTCTGTGTGAAGGCTCCCCTGGTGTTGTCCTGAAGGCAACATCTCTGAAGTTCATAGCACCCTGCCCTTCTTCTAGTACAGCAGCTCCTGCCTTGAAACAGCCTTTAAGGCTCAGGAATTTCTTATGAAGGTTTTGCTTGCCTCGGTTCAGTGTGATAATGCAGTGTGATGTGATAATTTAGTGAGGCATTTGATTTTTTTAAAATATTATTATCATTAACAGCAATATTAGCCAGGAGAACAACTTTAACTTAAGGTTGTCGGATACTTTCTTCCTGTCAGCTGCATATAAACTGCTCTGTTTTAACCATTGCACATGGTTTCTTCTGTGCGCTGTGTTAAGCTCATCTATTAAAAATGCGTTTTTTTAAAAAGAAGAGTGGGGATTTTTTGGAAGGGAGAGGGGCTGGGGGTGAGGGAGGAGGTGAAAGTGGGGCTTAATGAGGAGCTGGTGGGAAATACTGAGAGTGCCTGACCCGAGGACCACAGCTGAAATAAAGCACCTGCAGCCAGCAGCCCCTCTTGGCTGCCGCATGGGCGACTTACAGCGTGCCCTCTTGGAGCTTGTCATTTGTACAAACGCGGCTCAGGACGAGACCGCAAACTTAATTTCTATGTCCGATGTGAACTAGCATCGAGCCAAACCCGTAACGACGCACGGCTAGTTCACTGCCTTACCCAGCCTCCCATTCCAAGCAATTTTCTTTTTAACTCATCTCTCAGAAGGTCATGAGAGAAAAAACCCTTTCGACTAGGTTATCTTCGCCTTCTTTTTATGGCTATCGTACAAAATGGATTAATTAAAAAGGAGAGAAAACTAATCTCTTCTTTTCTCTCATCATGAGAACTACATGTGCTGTGTAAAGTAGAGAACAGAAGTGAGTGCTGTAAGTGGTGGATTATTTTATGTACTTCATGGGAAAAAATTGGCCAGCTCATTTCAAAGCATGCTATGCCTACAGTACTTTAAAGGGAAGTAGGAGGAAATAATAATAATTATATCTGAATTGGCTTAGGGCTAAATTCTGTAAATGAATATGGGTGTGACTGGGCAAAATGTTGTCTTGATGTTAATCCAAAGGAAAAATGAACCTATAAAGCCCAGATTCAGTTGCAAAAAACATCATGTGTGTTATTGTATATCCATGCAAGGATATTTGGGTTTTTTGTTTTCTTAACTGAGTATGCAAATTAGCCAACTCCTGATTAACCTATGTAGGAGCATATTCATATGAAAAATTATGACAACTTAATTTCAGTATTTCAGTCTTAAAGATCCAAAATGGCCATTGTAAATGTTAGCAGAGAAAAGGAAAAATAATAAATTAGCGAGTTGGATATTTGTGGCTTTTGCTCTAAAGTAGGTGAGAAAGCGGGTAAGGAGCAAGGAAGGGAAAGAGCAGTAGGCTTATTTTTATCTATGGAGTTAGTGATATCTTTAGGGCAGATGGCATTATGTTATTGATTAAAGCCAATAGCCAGGGTCATAAAGAGTAATAAATAAGAAAGTTATTAAAGGGAGCTTATCAGAGGAAAACTTTGATAAGTGGGGCATTATAGACAAATCAAGGAAGGACTAAAGGATAAACAGAGTCTAGTCCTATGTAGTGGAAAAGAGAGCTCCGCTGCAGCTCTTAACTGCAGCAGTTAGGGTGTTCCTAGGAAGAAATATTTTTCCAGCATCCAGAAATGTATGAGTTAAAAATTCTTTCTCAACTGACAAGGGCTCAGCTAAACAGATCAAAAAGAGAAGGAAAACCAAAACACAAGCTCAGAAGTTGCCTTTGCCTTGTACCGGGAGTCAGAAAGTGTCAAAAGATGTGTCATATCTTAAAAGGCTAAATGAAAAGTTATAGTTCCTCAGTACATGAAGAAAGAAAAGCTTTATTGAAATAGTTTCTTTGTCGCATCCTATAAAAATATTATGAGGGCAGCGTGTATAAAAGAGTCAGAAAAACAGAGGTTACTGGAAATTCATGTAAAGGCGAGTTTCTCTGTTTTATAATGTAATGAGAGAAAGCCATCACTCACAATACTAGTGTTTCTAATTATCTGAGATTTTTTTGATGTTATGGTTTCTAGACTTTTCTGCTAAAATCCTGAGGCACTTCCTGAAAACAGCATGTTTTCAGGACATTACCAGACAGTTGGATAACCCATCCATCTTTCATCGCTCTGATAAATAAACAAGAATAGTCGTATGCTCCAGAAATACACTCTTTGAAGCCAAGGGCTGAGGTTTTCTCCAGTGGATTTTGATGTAGCATCCGTGAGTGGTGATGCACCAGCAGCCACTCCTTCAACGGCACCGTGCAAAGGGCCCTCCCCTGCCACGGGACGTGGTTGTGGCTGCACAGCTGCCTGGATGCTCATCCACACCAGGGATGCCACTGCCGATTCTGGACTGGTTTTCTGTCAAGCCAGACCTTGAAAAAATGAAGAAGATGAGTTTGCTCTGGTACGTGGTGGTCCCCAAGAATCCTCCTGCCAGATGCAAAAAGCTGAAGGTTCAGTAGTTCCAGCAGTTCGTATTTCTGTCCCACTCCCTGAGCTGATTCCTACTGGGTGCCAGGTCTGGGTCAAAGTGGCTGATGGAGTTGGCCTCTACATCACTTCTCTAAATCCTGGAAATTTTCTTACTCCACTCCTTGCCCTGCTGGAAATACATGAGTAGGACTGAGGGAGCTGAATAAAACTGTCTTGAGTACTTTTTGTGGGTGAAACACTGAATTATTTTCCATTGAGGGACAAGTTACAGGTGCAGGCTAGAACAGCAGCACACAAAATTACCCTCAGTTGATTTGAAACTTAGTGAAACTTCATACAAAAAACCTTAATCAAAGTAAGTGGGAACTGTTTTATCCTAAATATCTCAGTTGATTCTATACTTTATTTTAGGAGGGTTCTGGATGACACTGCTGAGGCAAAATTTGCTGAAGAACTATGGTATTCACCCTGAAAGTTGTGGTGAGATAAAAACCACCCAAAGTGGAGGTCCGTTTGTGAGCTCAGGTGCATTTCTGAGCTTGTTCAGGGCTGCACTGACCCCGATGAGGAGAAGGGCCTTTGTCTTTGTGCACGGTGCGCAGCCTCTTCCCTGCCATGTTGCACAGTCAGAGCTGGGTGGACAAGAAGACACTACGGTGTTTCCTAGGAAAGGCCCAAGATTACTACTATCAGGGCCATGAAGATGATCGTNAGGGCTGGAGAACCCCTGCTATGGGAACATAGAGTTGGGGTTGTTCAGCCTGGAGAAGAGAAGGCTCCAGGGAGACGTTACAGCAGCCTTCTAGTACCTACAGGAGAGATGGGGAGGGACTCCTTATCAGGGCGCGGAGTGGTAGGATGAGGGGTAACAGTTTTAAACTGGAAAGGGGGAGATTTAGATTAGATATTAGGAAGAAATTCTTTACAATGAGGGTGGTGAGACACTGGCATAGGTTGCCCAGGGAAGCTGTGGATGCCCCATCCCTGGAAGTGTTCAAGGCCAGGCTGGATGGGGCTTTGAGCAGCCTGGTCTGGTGGGAGGTGTCCCTGCCCAGGGCAGGGGGGTGGGACTAGATGGGCTTTAAGGTCCCTTCCAACCCAAACCATTCTATGATTATTCTATGACATGCAGAATTTGTAAGCTGCAACAGCCTAAATTCAGATGGAATGCAAGCACAGTAAGGATTTTGGGGAGCTAGGACACGGCCATCCTCAGGAATCCCAGCTCAGATATAGAATAAACCCTTTTCATGACTGATGGCCAGGTTGAAAACATATCAGTTCAGTTAAACAGGGAGAAATCCTACTTTCAAGTAGATCAAGTCTGCCTTTGGATTCTTCACGGCTTTTTGCATTGCTTACTCACTGATACCAGTGCAAATTGGTCGTAAGTCACTTATGAAATGGAAATGATTTGTACCAGCCACGCACCAGAGAAATTACTTTGCAGCCTACGAGAGCCCCTGTCCCATCGACTTCACCAGGTGTTACGTGACTGTAATTGAGGCTGCTGCTGACCCCAGGTACTCTGGTGGACACCATCCGTTGGCTGCTATGCTTCATTAGTTTTTGCAGCGAGGCTCGAAGGTGGGATAAGCATCTAAAAAGCTGTATCCAGAATATTGTGTTTCTCCTCTTTGCCTAACTTAGGTGCTGCAAGCTCTCCTTCTCTTCGTCTTCCCAGGCAAGGAAATACTGCTACAGCGCATAACTGAAACCAGGTATTGCTGCTATTTTTATGCTACAGATATGTACTCTGGGAATAATTGCTACATGTCCTACTCTCAGATGAAAACCAAGTAAATGCAAACCTTAACCATAATACTGGTAAATAACTAGCTATGATTTCTGTTAACAAAGCCTTTTTTCACACGACGTGGAGAAGCAGCAGACTGGGAGTGCTGTTAGCAATATATTGTCTTCTCAGTATTGTTAGAGCGGCATATCATCACCTCGTTTTATTTCTTCCATCTGTTTCATGCCGGGTTTGCTATAATGCTACTTTGAGAATACTGTGATCGTTTGTTTGTATTGATATCAGAAATAAATATAAAATGTTTTTGAAGGCACCATAAGGATGGAGAGTTTGATGGGATTATGGTAAAAGCAAGCAAGCTGTGAACAGAGACACAGACTGCTGCAAGATACAGAATCTGTGGAAGAAATGAGTTAGAGGTTTTTAAAGGAGAAGAAAGATGTTCTTGTGAGTAAGGCACTGGACTGATACTAAAGAGGTCTGGCTTTTGTTCCTGGATGCATTATTGGATTCCTTTGCGACCTGTGACAAGTCACTTAATCTCTCATTGCCTCGGTTCTTCGCCAGTAAAACGGAAGTAAATAACATTTCTTTACCTTACTGATCTACTTCAGAGATAAATCCATTCACAAGTTATGAAATGCTCAGCTGTTAAAGTGATGAGCACAAGGGAAAATCAGTAAATCAATGAATTCTAACTCGCTGCTTGTGATGAGTTTAGCGAGTCATTTCTCTGGGCAGTGAACCTGGTATGAAGACAAACACTGGCTTTCTCACAGTCAGAGAAATGTCAATGACCAGTGTTTTGTGTGAAGTCGTAACAAGGTCTGAGATACTTTTAATGATATAATGTCAGTAAAGGGAAAAAAAAAAAAAAAAATTAAACCCTCTTTTTACTTATTACATCAAGGAAGAAAAGACCCAAGAGAGGGAATGACAGATGTTCTAACTGCGTAAAATGAAAGCTTGAATAGAGGAAATGTACAACTTTTCTATCACTAGGAAACTTTTAAAGATTAAAACATACATGAGCTTGACTTTTCACTGCCAGGTACTTTGCACAGTCAATTACATCCGCGAATATTGAGAATGAAGTGCGTCATGTATAGCTGGTTGCATTTTATATTCCCCTTGCACTTGTATAAATGACCACACAAGGCACTAGGCATGGAGAATCCATTTCCCATAGATTTCCAGCATATCACAACCTGAGGATGTTGCTTTATTCTTCAGTACCATGTTTGTCACTAAAGCTACAAAGATATGATGTAAATGCTATCAGTGAATCACACCCAGAAAGCTTCCTAATCGTAGAAAACTGCTACGTGATGCTCTATGTGTTTGGAACTGATAAGGAAATCTTTCAAATTTCCTATTATCTTTGATTAGATATGGGTTTTGGTTTTGATTTAGTGTTAGACACCTACTGTGAGGAACGAAGGAGGTGTCACAGATAACGGCGAGATAATTGTTTTAAAAAGAGAAATCCCTAAGAGAATAAAAAGCAGGTTGTTGAATTTCTTCTCATTTTATTGATTGTCCTTTCACTACGATTATCCATCTGCGGAAACATATGCTTTCAAAGGAGTTAATCTTATCTGTGAGATGACTAACATGCATCTACATTTTCTGTCGTTACATACCAGCGACATGTCTTTGAACCAGACCCTTCTCCCGAATGTGTCAAACACCAGTGATGCTGACTGGTTTTCCTTTAGGATGCGGACAAGCAGTTCTCTTTGAAACACTGTGTTCTCCCTTCATGTCTCACATGTGGTTGAAAATTATTTGCAGGCAGATGCTGACAATTTCCTGAAGAAACTTCATGGTTCATTACCTCCCTTTATGATAGCAGCAAAATAAATTGCTGTAAAGTCAGTTAATGTGATACAAAATGTTCAAATTTCCAATAATAATAATAATAAAGTCTCAATCCTGCTCTCTAAACTCTTCCAAAATACTTTCCAAATCACCTCCTCTTCTGCATTCGCACGCAGATGCTGAGTCTTACTTTGTGCTAAGTAGAACATAGGTTGGCTCTGCGTTGAAAATGCTGCTGGTTGGTGATGCTGCTTAAAGAGATTCTTCGGGAAAAACAACGTGCATAATTCAGTGTGACTGCTGGATGGGCAGAGGAGAAACAAGGACTGGGGCTTGTTGCTTCTGCCGGGTGGTGCTTGCTAGGTCTCTAACATGAGTTAGAGTTACCGCATACAATGGAATGTGGGTTAAATGCATGCTCACATCTTTCCCTAGAGAGGGATGGACATATATAATAAGCGTATAGCTACGGTGTACATTCTGGTGATCATAAAATGAGCGCAAGCAGTACAGTTAGGGAGAAAGAGCAGGCAATCAGGCATTACCAAATTCCGGTGTCTTTGCTGTGCTTGACATTAGGACTATCTAGAAATAGCTGCGCTGGTTTACGTTTTGCTGAATGGCCTCCTGGCCAGGTTTCCAAAGAGGCTTTAACTGAGCTGACTCGCGTGTTCCGAGGGAAATAATAACAGGGGTGCTTTGGGGCTTGCTCCTGCCAGTCAGGAGGGGGATTTTCTCCGGAGCTAAGCTTGGATTCTGGGCCGTATTGGCACAGCCCTTGAGTATTATCACGGCTCATGGCTCTCAAAAGAGCAAAATGCAAGAAGGTGAACAGAAATAGGAAGCTGCAAATGGGATGGGTGTGTGCCCCGTGGATTCTCTCGATCAGCATGGGAGATGCTGCATGGAAAAAAAGGGTGAAGGTAGTGTAGCCAAATGTGACCTGAGCCGAGACAGGAAAACGCTTTTGAAAAATCAGTGCTAAAAAGCTTGCATGGGAGTCAAACAGATGATATCCCTCTGTTTTGAATGATAAAGCAACAGATTCTGTAAGTAACCATGGCTGTGCCCAGGGAGGGTGGGTGGTTTTGACCTCTGTAATATACATGTCGATAAAGCACGCAGGTAGCAAATCATAATCTCATAGCAAGCAAATAATTCTAAAGAGGATATTTGCATCCTAAAAGCGTGCCCTAAGCCAGAAGATAAGTCTTCCAAAGCCTGTATTTACCACATGTATCACATGTTTAACTCTGGGTGATGTGATTTCACTTACAGTTGAAGCTAATACTGCAGCTCAAACTCCAGGGGTACGCAGAGATGAGCAGTGTTTCACTGGACAGACTAACCACTTCAGATGGAAGAAAGAAATAGGGTTTCTGGGGGTTGGGCAAAACCAGGGCTTGTATCCTGTTTCTTATTTTTCCATTAAGCCTGATCAGTAAGTAAAGGAATAGAATTGACATGCAGACCTCCAAGTTCATTGCTGAGATGAAAGAAGGTACTCAGCGTGAAGGCACAAAGGCACAAGAAAGACAGACAGAGAAGTAAAGGAGAAAGCAAAAGGCAAAACTTCAGTAGAAAAATCCAAAGCATCAGAATGGTTGATTTCAGCTTCTGAGAGTCGCCCTGAGCATACATTAAACTGGGTTCAGCTGCTCTATGTACCATCAAATATTTCATATTAATAATTAACAAGTCACTGGCTGTCAGAGCAAGATTCAAATGGATGGAAGGGGAGTTTGGGTCACCTTCCCTAGGACTGAGAGTCTTAATGAAGGGATAGCTTTACTGCACTGCTGAGGAATGATGATATACTAGGCAGAAGGATTAAGGGATATACATCTTGAAGGCTTCCTCCATACTCGCTCCCCCATAGGAGAGTATTTCATTTCCTCTTTTTATTCTTCTCCTTGATACACTGCCAATGTGTACACATCAAGGGCTTGATCTTGCCTGCCAATGTGTGATGTACCCCAATGTACATCTTTGGAAAATTAGCTTGCATATATGCAAACTCAACAGCAAAGGTGCTGTGTATCAGGGCAGGACTGCTTTCAATGACTGTTATAAATCAGAGTGCTTGGTGTGTCTTTGCTGGACACATTCTCATTTATCAAGGTGATTTTTAAACCTGTGCCTAATTCCCATGCGTGAGAAATGGGAATTCACAGAAATCTCTTGCAATGCATTGTTCTGGCTTTAGATTTTCTCCCCAACACTCCTGTTCACCTTCAAACCTACTTGAACACAAACGTAAATGATAGACTACAGGGCACTGGGTTTATTGCCTTCCCATTGAGCAGGGATGGGCTCATGCCATTACATGAACAGCTCAAAATGGCAGTCAAAACCCAAGTTTTCCTTGTTACTCTGATGAAGCAGACAACTGAAAAGGTGGGATTTCAAAGAGACACCAGAGGACCTTCACAGGCTTGGCTGCAGGACCACTAGTGACTGCAGCTAAAGAGAATAGCCTGCGGGAAGCGGCGACCAGGATTTTAAGAGAGAAACTGAGGAAACAACAGATCAGCTGGAAATGTTTATGAAGTCGGGCTGCCATTTACACCTCTGGCTTGGGATGAAAAACGAGCATAAAAGCTGTGTAGAATTACCTTTGTTCCAGTCCTACAGAAGGACAGACAGACACACTGACAAACTCTGAAAGCCCAGAAGAAAAAGTGGCACATTTCAAAGAGCTAATTACAATTTCTTTCCCTTGGAGATTAATCCACTGACTGTAATTAAGCTCCCTCTATTTTTGAGATCTTGGCAAGATCTAAGAAAAGCGCGAGCGAGCGAGAGAGTGCCCTTGCTAGCCAAGCAGATTTTTTACTAAGCTCTATCAGCCCTAATTAATAGGCCTTTGTGCAAGACCAATGAGAAATCAGATTTCCAATAGAGCTGAATCAAATGGCCTTGGCTACCTCTGCACACAGAGTTTGTGAGGAGCCAGGCCACAGCCAGGATTTACACATTCAGAAGATAAAAAGGAGGCGTAGGGGGGAGGCAGGATGAACTGCTCCCCCACCCCGACTCCTTCTTCTCCTCTGCTGCTGCTGCTTTGTTCTGTTTGTAATCTTACCAGATGGCTAAGGCAGCCTAGAGAAGAGATTGCCTGAAACAGGCAGGTGATGAGGCCAGCAGCAGGGACTCCGGCAGCGATTGAAGGAACTGATACAGCTCTCTAACCCTTGCTGCTAGCAAAGTGCTTTGTTATTCTTCTTTTGCTCATGGCTACGCTGTGTTTTGTGCCTTTCTGATGGCCACGAAGGATGCTAGAAGCCAGATCCTCGGCTAGCATAAGTGAGGATAGCATCACTAACATCCCTAGAGGGTGGCTGGTCTGTGCTAGCTGCAGCTTTAGCCCTTAACTTCTGCGCACCCCAGCTCTGCTCTTCTCCTTACAGCTTCTCCTAAGAGTACACAGGGATGCTTCCCTCAGAGCAGGGAGGACCTAGCCCTTTCCCACAGCTGTACCTGGCAGACAACATGTTTTTCTTTCCACCTACACCAGGGTAATGCCACGGGCAAACAGTGGTGCAACAGAGACCGAACTGGGTCACGGAGAGCATTCAGAGGTTCCCCAGAAATCTCTAGAGAGAATATTGACTATGCCAACACCACCCTCAAGAGCAGACTTGACTCTTTTCCATACTTGCAGGTCTGTAAGTGCATCCCCTGCCTGGGTTGAAGGTGCACTTTCTGCAGCAGCTGCAGGGACCACGCTTGCCTCAGCTTGCTCTGCGGGCTAGGATGCTCCCAGGTGCATTCAAACAGGCCGAGGGCAAGCGATTTGCGAGGCAGCTGTGTGAACTGAAAGTGGGTGGGATGTGGGGCAAAATATGCTCACAGCCACTCTGGGGTTGGTTTTCAAAGCCACCAGGTCTGTTCATGTTCAGCGATCCTTTGTAGCGCAGATCAAAAACGTGGCACTGCCAGGAAAGGTTGAAGCAGCTCATTCTCCATTGCCATGGCAGCTTCCAGCAATCTGGTGGGAAGAATAAGCACTTTAAGAAAACCCAAAACCTGCTGGGCATTTCATTCCATGCAAGATATAATCTGACCCTACTGTCGTGAAAGTCAATAGTGAAAATCCTGTCGACTTGAATGGCAGCAGAACTGGGCCCTATTACTGCACGGATGCACAATGGTTTGCAGTTATTGTACCATCAAAGACCCAACTTTGTCAGTTCTCTAATATTATTTTGGTTTGTGGATTGTAATGACATAAATTAAAGTAGGTTTAAAGTTCTCGTATTCACCCACAATGAACTAAACAACAATAGAAATCTTGTCTTTGTAGTTGAAAAAATAAACTGAAAGCCAAAGAACAAAGCTGAAACACTATAAAAATAAGGTAGGCATATTTTTCATAGCTAAGCTTATAGGCAGTAAAAAATATCTTTTGTCTGATTTTTTTTTTTTCGGGAGAATTAATCATTGAATAAAAAAAAAGAGAGAAAAATATTCTACTATTTCTTTTCTTAATCCATATTATAATGATTTTTTAATCCTTTTTAAAACTTTTTTTTGGCATAGTATCAATTTCTTGCTCTGTATCATTGTCAAACACCGCTAAGACTTTTTGTGTATCTTTTAAAAGTGGAAGCACTTCTACTAGAAAAATAGAGGTGTTTATTTGAACCAGTAACTCTTGAAAAAAGATAAAGTTTGAAGAGACGTCTCATGTAAGAGGTTCTTCTCTGGGAGTTTAAGTGCTTTCTTCTACAAATGCAGTGATCAGGATGAGAAGAGCATTACCTGTTCTTTTGACCTCAACCACGTGTCATATTTGCTTCTTACCCGTGGTCTCCTTGAAGTGGGAGCTACCAGGCCTTCTACAGAAGGAAGTTAAAGGTCTTAAGAAAAAGCTGACTATCTTCCAAAAGGCCAGAAATAAGAAAGATTTTCTGATAAGTTTCCTCGATCTGGACAGTATTATGGCAAATCTTTCAAGCTTTGGCAGTGGAGTTAAGTTGCCCAGGGAACGTGAGAAACAAAGCAAGAGGCTGGCAATTTGTCGTCACCAGAAGCAGAAGAACAGGAATGTTATCGTCACATCTGGAGGTATCGACTCACCACCAGGTGCTGAATCAGACATCTGAATGAAGAACCTGCAAGAACCAACTGGAAGAGAGGACACGCAGGTGGTGGAGTAGGAAACCAAGAAATGCTGCTGGTCTCTAATGGGGCAAACCTCATAACCCATAAGGGCCTCCCAGCTGGTCCCAGTCAAGAAAAATGATGCAGATAGCTGCCTCTGCAAGACCAGCCCAGTGGGACTGGCGATGCCTATGGCTCTTCGGGGCACAGGTGGATCCCACATCAGCTTTCTGCTTTCCAGAAGTGAAGGGCATCATTGCAATAATAAAGGACGCTCATGTGGGGCATCCCAGACTGGTGTATTTGGCGGGAATCTGCAGTGGTGTCGTTAGTTTCACCAAAGGCACTGTCCGTTAAGGACATTGCTACTTTTTAGACCACTACAGGTCATGACCAGGCCTTCCGAAAGGTTATAGCCTCCACTTTCAAGTGGCGAATTAAGAGGTGTTGGTGAACACTTATTAGAGTGCATCTAATCTTACGTGCTTTTAATCTTTCTATATAATGTGCAGTAAAACTGCATTATCATGTGCACCTTTCTCTCGGGACGCACCGGCTAGACTCCTCTGGCCAGTAGCAACGTTTCCTGAGTTTCCAGAAATGACGAATGATTTCTTAATGCAGAAGTGCCTTGGCTTCACTGCAGTCACAAAAGCAGATTAAATTAGTATTGACCTCCATCCTGCAGTAGCTGCGCGGGTATCAGTAGAACGTATGACAACTCCGCATACCCTTTCTCATTCTGCTTGACGAAGATGAGATCATCACTGACCTAAAAATTGGCAGCTGCCCCTGCGCCAGTGAAAGCAGCCTGGTTTCGTTGACCTTGTAAAGAACGTAGCAACATCCATCACGTATATTTGGAACTTCAAAAGGGAGAGTTTTCCAAAAACTCAAACCTTTTCCTGATGTAACTGATTTGTAGTGTGGGAAGCATTACCTCAAAGTGAGCATTGGTTCATGCTGTCCTGCTGGCATCCCTCAGCCTTGGTTCTGCAGTCACACGGGCAAGTTGTGCTGCTGGAAATGTTTCCAGGCTGAAAGAAAGGAAGGACAGTGAAACTAACAACTGTAAATAAAGCAGAGTGATGTGGAGAGCTATAGGAATCACTCACATATCATGGGATTAAATGGCTAAAGGCAGTAAGAAGGTATTTTTGTCATATTAGGAAGAAAATATTTGTAGGTCAGGTAAGAGTCCACTGCTGCTTGCAAACAGTGGATGTGTAAATAGGATCTTGAAAAGGCAGACATTTTCAAAGAGATTTTTGTCCTGTAGGTGGGAGGGAGCGGGAGGTTATGCCCAGCTCAGATGAAGTTATATCCAGAAGTGGAAACCTCTCATGTACAGAAAAGAAGCGCATGAAGCAGCATCTGCTAAAGATCAAACTTTTCAAATCAGCCTGTTCAGATTATGCGTAGCCAAGAGGCTGAAAAGAGTGAGTCAGAGTGCTCAGAACTTGAGAAAAAAATGAGATACTTAGGCAAGGAGTGAGCAGGGTGATTCAGGGAAGTATAAGACCTTGATGAAGATCTTGGTCAAAATAATAGAACAGTGAATTCATGACTCTACAAACAATAAACTAAGCTCTAATTAGATCTAAAATTATAGCAAATGTCAGTCGGTATGGTTTCAGGGATGGCATGTCCCATCACACAAACCTCTTGCCCTTTTTTGAGGTGATTATTGGCCCACAGATCTGCATCAATATATACGCTTATACTTCTCAAAGCCATTTGACTTAATACCGCATTATCTTTTGATTGCAAAACTTACACAGAATGAGGAGCACTTTCTTGGAAAGCAGTACTGAGCAGAAGGACACAGGGGTCATTGCAAATAATTACCCAACCACAGGCACTTAATGCAATGCCGTGGGAAAAATTGGCCAGCATAACCCATGGATATATAATAAGGGAATATGAAGTAAAAGAAGGAAAGTGATTTTGAGTTAATGACTGCTATTACGATACTTTGTCCACTTCTCATTTTCATGCTTCAAGAAAGATGTGAAATACTGCAGAGAATTCGAAGGAGAGCTACAAAAATGACCCAAGGGCTGGAAGGCAAACCCCAAAGATAAGGCTTATGTAGGTTGAGAGGTGACTTGATCTGTGTTTATAGATATTTACGCAGAGAAATGAGATCCAGGGCAATGTTTTAATGTCATATATAAAAGCTTAACAAGATCCAATATCTGTAAGCTGAAGTTAAATGAATTCAACCTTGAAATAAAACCAGTTTCCTAGCACTGGTGGTAAATGAATATTGAAATAGCTTACCATAATGGTGGTGGGCTTGACACTGCTCCGTGTCTTTAGGATGAGATCAGTTGCCTTTCTGAATGATGTGTCTGTATCCCACGACTGTCAGAAAGACTGTGGTGATACAACCGTTTCTGATTTTGGGAAGGAGGAGACTGAGCCCCACATCTGAGACTGACTGGAGCTGTGATGGAGGCAGGGCAAGGAAGGAACAGTCTCTGGGTGGCACAAAGGGTTGAGAGCCAGGTCCGTAACTCAGGACAGTGCAGTAGAGGCAGAGGTTTGCTGCTGGGCACATCTGGGCATTACCCTTTGATTGCTTCCTGTCCACAGTGGTGGCCGCAGGCACTTGGGGAAATCGGTATTTCTCCTGTGTCGGGCCTGTGGCTGAGAGTCCTGAGGCTTAATTTAAGTTTTTAGGTCTTATCTTGCTCAGACTATTTAGGCTACATGAAGTTTATATATGGGACAGAATTATTCTTATTATAAGGAATTTTAAGGAACTAAACCAAGATAGCTGCTAAGTGTTGATAAACTTTCTGTGAAGAAGTTTAAAAAAAAAAGGTTTGATGGCTGTTGGCAAAGAATGGATCTCCCTGATTCAGACCAGGGAGCCCAGTGGTTTTCGCAGACTGGCCTGAGGGCCATCCATGCCAGCCAGCCAAGCCTCAGTTTTATGCTACAATTAAGCTAATGCAGCCAATGCCCTTAAAATGTTCTGCTGCCTCTGGCCCCGAGTTTGTGGTCCAGCGGTTCCCCGCTCCACTACCAAGGGTGGTTTGCTGACCGGTCCCTGTTGTGAAACGGCTGGGGCAGAAAGCCAGCAGGAAACTAACCCCAGAAGACAAGGTGACTTGCTGCCTGCTGGTTCAGCTCCTGTACCGGAGGACCTTGGCCTGACATGAACACCAGCACCCTGGAGGAAAGAGGACATGAGTAACTCGTGAAGTGGATGACCACTCATTTTGGTGATGGTTTGGCTTGTGTGTGATGTCAGGTTATGCTTAAAAGCCTCTTCACCCATGCCACCTGCTAAGCTCAGAAGAGGACCTTCCTGTCACGGGGAAGATTTTCAAGGCCCACAGTTCAAGAACGGTTGATAACAACTGGAGCAGGTGCTGTCTTCCTGTTCTTTACAGTCTGGCTTGTGCTTCTGTGGTTATAATGGAAAAAAATCAGCCAAGAGAAGGACCATGAGAGCAGAAGCAAGGACAGGTTATGACAGTGTCACGTCAAATATGGATATGTTTAGCACCAAATGTTGGAAATGGTACCAAATACCATTTGCCCCAGTCTCCATTGACCAGTGTGCTGTGGACAGTGCTGGCTCAGCTAACTGGTTTCCTCAGGGCTGTCACTGAACAGCTCTGCTTTCTTCTGTTATTTCTGTGTTTCAGTGATGTTTGTATTCCACATGTAATGAAAAAAACCCTTTTCTAAATTAAATACAGTTAAACAGTTTGTTATACAAATGACATACAATGTGTTTTTACAGATGACATTCACTAGTGCTGAGATGGCCAGATTATTGAAATATTAAAAACTCGGATTAATACATACAAGCAACGTGGTGTAATTATTTAAAAAATCAGTAAGAAAGATGTTAAAATTAAGAATAACAATCTTTTTGCTCAGCCACCAAATTCAGGATCCATCATCTCTTTGGACAATTCACGTAAAACACTTTTTCTTCCCCTGTTCAAGGAGTGTGTGTGTGCGTTTTGAGTGTAGGTGTGCATATAGATTAGGTCAGGAGAGGACCTAATGGTCCTCGCAGACATAGAGGCTATCAAATATAGCCACAATTGGATCTGCTCTGTTTGTCAGCAGTACTCATATATACACAAATGCACAAAGACACCTTACACTGAGACATTTTTCTACCGGGATCATAAACTTATATTAGAGTACTTTTATTATAGTCTGCTTTTCTTGGCTTGAAAATATCAGTATATAATTTAATCCTCTCCTCTCGCTACCTCTCTTTTCTGTTCCTCCCCTGAAGAGAAGGAGCTTGCAGTAAGTAGTGGCCAGAAGATGCCCCGAGGAAAGCACAGTTCCCCTTAAATAGGAAATGAAACAGAAAGCTGCAATCATGAAAGAAGGGGCTCTGAACGATTTTAATAACATCCTTCAAAAGGTGTCTTGTGAACACTCGCCACAATTTAATACTTGAGCATTTAAGTGCTCCTGAAACATTACTTCTTCTAAAGGGGAAAAAAATATCTTTCTTCTCTAGCATTTCTAAACCCGGTGATTTTACAGCAGTACATTTTCTCGCGCAGCCAGTACACGGGAAAGGCAGAGCGGTCCCCACCCCTGGCAAAAGCAGGTACGGCTGGGGCTTGGTGTGGTTTGCACCGACACCGTTCCGTGCTGCTTGTGGCTGTTATTAGTGCTCCCTTCCCACAGTCGGTCGGAGAAGCTCGTGGGCACTGACTGCTCCTGTCCAAAGGACTGACCGGGAGACTGGTACAAGGCAAATGCTGCAGGTTGGGCTGTTTTACAATTTGCTGGTAAAGCTGCATAGCCACATTTTGCCTCCAGATATGACCAGACTTGCTGAGTAAAGGCTCGCTGTCTAAAAAATTCCCTTCTAACCCCAAACTTGCTGCTCTCCCAAGGACGGCACGCACTGGCTTTGAGGTGAGGGAGGCCAGTGGACTACAGTGTTTTTCCCTGAGGTGGCCAGGGATCTGCAATGGGAATTACCCTGAGAGCTGGGCTCTGGACTGCTCTGGACTCCTCTGGACTCCCAGCTCCACAACACTGCAGGAAAGAAAAATCCTGCAGGAAAGGCACACCTTGAACTATCTGAGTGAAGAAAGATGCTCTGCAGCTCAGGAAGCAAGCATGTACTGGTCAAGGAATTAGATTACTCAAGGTGGTGACTCACTCAGTAACTATTCAGTGTTTGTGGTTAAAAGAGAAATCTTTGCCAGAGAATGACTAAAATCCATTGGCACGGGCTCTAAAGGAATCATGACTGGGCCTAAATGACTGTGTACGCAAGTGAATTATTTTTCCGCCCCTTTCCACTGAAGCAAGGCGGAGGATAAAAAAAAATACACCATCCCTGTTTACGTAGGTTATTACAGCGCTGGAGTCGCCTCAGGGGGCCTTTCCCGCAGCCGCTGTCGCTGGGGCCAGGTTCAGGCTTACATTTCCCTGTTCAGGCTGGGCTGTGATTTTTGTGTTCATTTTAAAGGCTTGAGTTGGCAATGTACAGCTAGCTCCGGGGCATTCATTCCTGCGTCGCTGAATGGTATATAGGAGGAGAAAGAACAAATTCCAGGATCTTGCAGTTTTGCCACAGAAATGAAAAACAGAATGACTGGCTTTCGCAGGCTGCACCGGGGTAATCTGGGACTAATCTCAGCTCAATGGCTGCAAGCTGCTGAGCCTGGCGGTGGCTTGTCGCTCAGCATCTGGCCGGATCAAACCTAAAGCCCTCTCAAGTAACTCAGAGAAAGTGCCACTAATGTATGCAAAAAGCGAGAAGGATATGGCGTGACTGAGAGAGAGAGATGAGATGCCTATTTTTCTTCCCATTCGTCTCCAAATTTGTTTTCATTTTACCATTTTCTTTGTTTAATTCTGAGATCCCCCAATGCCCTGATTTTTTTCCTCCCTACAGCCTAGCAAACCGTGTTTACGGTCTTTGCCAAAGGTCAGTGAAATATTTCCGTGGCACGGGCTGTCAGCAAACATGCTTAGAAGAACTTGAGAGTATTTGGTTGCTTTTGTCAGTTTTTTGTGGCTGTAAGGGAACTATGCAATAAGGCAACAGCCTGGCATGCACAGATGTGTTTCCCTCCAGTAAAGGTTAAAGCACAGTCCTGGCATCATTCAGAAAAGCCTTCCCACACCTGCTTTTCATTTCCTTTTGTTATTTCTGTAATGAAAATTGGAAGTGCTGCTATAGATTTGGGGTGTAGAAGGCCTTCTACACATTTTCTCTTTTCTTACAGGCAAGCCTGGGATTAAATGAATGTTTAAGACTGAAAAAGATGAAACCAGAGAATTTGTGGAAGGAGGGAAGAAAAAGGAAGAAAGCTTGCTCTCGGTTATTATTTTTTACTACCGATCCAGATGGGAAGCTCAAGTTGCCTTTCGTCCTTTTCGAACCTCCACTGTTTTTGCACCAGAAAATCTGCTGATTGCTGGAGCTGCCCCTTTCTAGGGTTTAACATGGAAACAACAGAACTGCAGTCTGTTTTACAACAAGCCATTGAGCTTCCTGTAGAAACAAATTCCTTTCCAGCACTTTCTTCCCCTCCTCGCCAGTCAGCCTTTTGTTCTCTGTCTTTTCAAAGCTTGTCTGTGCTGCCTGAAGGGAAGGGGCTAGCCCAGCCAAATGCACTTTTTTGCTGCTCCCCCCCGCCCTGACTGCTATGGAGACACCCTCAGTAGATGCTGGCAGCAATTAGGGTGCTCTCAGTCCTCAGGGAGATCCTTGTTTGTGTCTCCCCCTCCACCTCGTCACTTGGCTTCAGCAGGGCCTTTGGGTGTGTTCTGTTTTTCTGGGTGGGATTTCTCACCCCCCCCAGGGGGAGAGCAGTACCAAATTCCCACCAGCCCTGGCAAAAGAGTCTGCTGCCTTGATGGCTTTTGTAAACAGCGCAGACGAAACCCTCAGAGCAACACTGCGTGTAAGTTCGTATCTCACCTGAGCGTTTAGAGTATTTCCCTAGAACATGCAAAGCCCAGGCTTCGTTCTTGTACTGCCTCATTTGGAGAAACCGCTTTGAAAGCTTGCATCCCGCTGGATCCCACCTCCCACCACAGGGTACGGGCCATAACAACTGGAACGTCCTTAATGGAGGAGATTAAGACTCATCCAAAGTGGTCGTAGTTTGGCAGCGAGGGCAGCCGGTGAACATGGTGGGTGCCCTGGACTCATCGTCTGCTCCCATCGGTGGTTTGGGGCTGCGAGCACAGCTTCTCTCCCCAGCCGGTGCTCTGTTTGTGGGCTAAGGGGTGTACAGAGCTGGGACAGGGCAGGAAAGCTCTTTGCCTCCTGCGAGAAATGCCTGGGTAAATTTTGGCAGACAGCTGCAGGCGAGAATCCCAAATGGAGCAAAGGACGTAGCTGTCTGCAAGGGGCTTTGCCTGGTCACTGTTATGCTCTTTATCCTCTGCGTGCAGCCTGTGGGGGACGCGGGTTTGTGTTCTGGGGCTGCTTTTCCCACTGCTCGGAGCCGCTAAGTCACGCAGCACTGAGTCACAAGGAGTTTTCGCCCCGGCTGCGCCAATGCCCTCAGGCGTGTTTGCAGAGCTCATCCTATGACTCCAGCCTCCTCTTTTCCTGACACTGCTTTTGCTCCCCCAGAGTTTTTTGGCCCAATGATAGTGATGTGATGTCTGTGTCCATAAGTGCCATTTTGAGTACACACGAACGTGCAGTTTTGAGCTTTTCGTTTTGAGATACGGGGCAAGATGATCTCCAGAGGGCTCTGCCTACCTCAGCACCTCTGTGTGATTTGGGGTGTGGGATTTTATTTACGGAGCGACATTCCTGCCCTTCCCGCTCTCTCCACTTTTAAATTCCTTTAGGTGCCTCTCCATGCTTTAGCACTCCATTAAGGTTATTAGCTTATTAGCAGACACTTAGGAAGAGTGTAGTTTGGCCTACCCACTCTGAAAGCATCTCATCTAAATGGGAACTTTATAGGCAGGTCTCAAACCCCGCAAGTCAGTTTAGTGTTTTCCAGACACTGCACGTTTTCTTTTAGCATTCATAAAGCAGACCGACTCCATCACTTTATCTCACGGCTCGGGAAGGGAATCTCTCTGCTTGCTAATATCCTTATTTTAACGTGCAGGACAGAATTCCAATTGCTGTATACAAAGAGTGAAACTGAAGATGATGGGTCTTGAAAGAATGGGCAGGATCTCATCCTGAGTTAAGTGCAGGGCTGCGCTTAGCTCCAGGGAAAGCAGAAAGGATGCAGAAAAGTGGTCTCCGCTGAGGCATTCCTTTACTATGGGCTTTGTATCACATCTTTATTCTCTGTTAGGGTTTCCACCACCTTCTTTAAACCACAGTGGATCGTGTGTGCTCCTTTGAAAGAAACATACAATTGTTAATTGGCATATGTGATGCATAAAGAAAAGTAATAGCCAAAGCTTTTGTCTTTGGCAGTATGAAATTGTCCTGATTGACCCGTGGTCTCATTATTATTTTTTTTGATAATACATACAGAAAGTGCTCTAACATCCCCCCATCACCGTAAGGATTCAGATTTAAAACAACAACCTCATCCTTTCTGCCGTGGGCACTATTTGCTGATCTACCATCCGCTGTCATCAAAGTCCTGGTGAAGATGCGTGTGCTGACTGAGCAGGCGGTGTTTGGCAATACCAAAGCATGGAAATACCCAAGGCAGTGTCTATGCAAAGACCAGAGCCCCAGGCAGATTTTTCCCAGAAAGCCTAGGCAAGTGTCGAGAAATCCAGGTGCTGCAAAGGCGATGGGCACCACCATTGTTTGCCTTGGCTGTGCTTCCCAGATGAAACGCTTTCCTCATGGGATGCCCCATGCAAGTCGCCTTGCTTTATTTCAAACATCCTCGAGTATTCTGGAGTATCACATCAGCTTCTGTGTTTGGCCTTTCAAATAAACAACATTCGCAGGAAATAATTGCTGTGAATATAAATGATATGATATCTATCTGCCCTAAATTTTTAGGAGGAAAGGTTACTGAACAATCAGGAATGGCACTTGGTCAAGAACACTCATTTGTGCCAATGAAGAAGCAAAAGTGGGGTGTTTGAAAGAGAGCTGACCTCCTGCAGCAGAGCCTTGCCTCTCCTTTGCTTCAGGTTCTTGTTGGTTTTCATTTGCCATGACGCTCTTAACTCATTATTTTCTACAAGAAAATAACTGTCATTTGACCTAGTGATGCTAGTCTAGGCAGAATAATAATAACAATGTCACCATGATATTATATTACATAAAGAATATCTCTCTATCAAAAGAGACTCTAAAAAAGAACATCTACTCCCTCATTTTTCCTGATTATGTACCACACGCTCATCTTTGAAGGGTGAATGTGTGGATGAGACATATGCATGTTTCACTTGGGCACCTGGCCCATAGATAAGGAGGGGGGAGGCTGGTCTGTGCCCCTCTGGCAGGGTGCAGAGGGCACCAGCCTCTCCTGACTCTGAGTGGGCAATGACTTTTTTTTGGTCCCAAGTGCATGGCCAGAACATGGCCCACATCTGGCTAGGGCTCCGTTTCTAATGACATGCAGTAGCAAATTGCGACAGGAAGGGGACACTTTCCCCACACCTGAAATTACTGGGAGAACTCTAGGAAAAAGGGTATCACCTTGTCCTTGGAAAGCTGGCTCTGGTGCAGCGTTTAACCCCCCTACTGAAAGTGTATCTGATGTCCCTTTTTCACTTTCTGCATAGCTTTTAGCAAAATATCTGTTGCACTTGGATCTGTACTTAATTAGTAGAGATCTTCTCCCCAAACCAAGAAAACAGAAAGCAAAAGAAACCAACAACGTGACCCATGTAGGTAGAGAACAGCAAAAAATTCTCCATGAAGCCGTTAGCTAGAGACAGGGCCCCAGAACACATGATGGGATGAAAAAATGCATGGCGAAAACTTAACACACTCCCTGAAGCTACAGAAACAGGCTCACAAATTTTAAACAATCCTCCAGTGTTCCCAGTGCTCCTATTTGGGACCAGTGCTTTATTTTGCAATCTGGTGAAAAAACCCCCCATGTTTCAAGGCACGGCTGGGTGAGAGTAGGGAAGCCACTCAGCAGACACAGCTCCTACATTACTATACACAATAGTTACTGCCATTAGGGGATAAAGGGATGCTGCAATTGCCCTTAATTTAGAAACAAATAGCAGAGGGATGACTAGCAGCTGGGGGAGACTGCACGCACGTGCACTAACAGAATCTATAGCATGGGAGCAAGAGGATGCGTTTTCAAGATGACATGGAAAGAACCCACTTTGAAGTTCCCAGGCTGAGTAAAATCAATATCTAAATGCTTCAGTGAAACATGTTTGATGTTGTCTACATGTAGAAACCCAATAGAGGCCACTTATTATTGAATAGTACTAGACCGAGCAAAGTAGGTCATATTACAGCTTTGTTTGGGAAGCAGCATTGTACCTGCCAGAACAGCATCCTTAGTGCATCCTCTCTGGCACTGGAGAATATGTAGGATACATACCCAAAACACCTGCAAGAATGAGTGCACAGACAAACAGATCTCATCTGTGATTGTTTTCTGAAATAATCGTTGGTCAAATTGCCAGATTCTGTCAAGTGGCTACTTGAACACATCTCACATGCCAGGCATTTGCAAAGGTTATTTATAGAGCGACTGACTGCGGTGGTGCTGAAGGTCTGTCAGCATTTCCATTACAGGCTCCTATAACTTGGCAGGACGATACCCACTCCAGGCTACAGCCTGACACGAAGGGTGGGATCTTGTTTTAAAACAAACCGTACTTCTCCTTACCTTTGCGTTCCTTTCCCTAAATGCATTAAAATGTCTTGGTATCTATTAGAGTTCTGCATTCCTGATGCTTTAAAAAAAAAAGAGTATAAATCTTCATGATTTCTTAAACACTGTTTGTCTGTTTGTTGTTTTTTTTTTTTTTTCCTATTCATGGCCAAAGATCAAGCTATATTTTCCTGTGGGGAAAACAGAGATGTCTAGAGAATTGGAAATGGCAAGCGGCTGCCCCTGTGCATTATTAACACTGTCGCTGGCTGACTGCTGTGTGTGACAGGGGGATGCTGTGTTCCTGGGGGATGTGTGTGACACGCTCCTCTCGCCGCACGGAGGGCTGTCAGGTGTTCCTCACAGGGCACAGGGAGCTGCTCCGCCGTTGCGCTTGACACCCGCTGACACCGCCACACGTCTGGGGGCACAGTTCTTCAAGCCCACGTGGGTCTCCCCCCACCCACGGCTGGGTACAGCCCCTGGTGGCGCGGACACCTCTCTTTCTGGGGTCAAGGAAAGAGCTTGCCATTGTTTCTCTGGTTGCTCAAGGCTCCTTGGATCTCATGCCAGGGAAAGCCCTGGTAGAAGGAAAACCCAGCTCGCCCGGTCGCTTTGGTAACGCCACCCACGTGCTGCCCGAGCTGTGGGTGACCATCCGGCGCCCACGCATTCGGCAGCCTCCCTGCGTATGAGTCCGTGCATCAGCCGCGGCTGGAGCAACCTTCTTTGCAAACAGGAGGTGGGCTGGGGGGGCAGAGGGTGCTGCCTCCCTCCAGTGCTCCCTGCTGCCCGCGGGCACCGAAGGAGATGTTTTGCCAATGTGGCCTTCCTCGCTCCCCTCCTCGCTCTCATCATCCAGCCCAAGAGAGAGTGCAGTGCCTGGCAGCCCCAGCTCCTCTCCCACTCTCATACAGAGTCTGGACGCGCATTGATTTTTCCGCTTTTCTCCGACTGCACTCATCCGTCATTTTATATTACTGGCGATACCATTAGCAATAAAATAAAGGATGTAAGGTACAGAACCCATTAGAGTGCTTACTTCATGTGTATGAGAGAGTGAGTGAAACAATTAAAAGCACATCAGCTTATAAACATGCTGATACAGTTATTAGCACAGTGAATAACATTCAGAGCATGATACCGGGGGATAGAGATGAAATCTCCCCTTTCTTTTCTGCTTCCCTTCACGGGGAGCAGAGGGAGGGATATGATATTTCATAACTGCTGTGAATATACGTAGCTGTAGATATTGTACATGAGCGAGATGAAAAGAAGATTAAATAATAATATCAAGGAACATTACACAACAACCAGTCCACAGTTGGCTTCTACGTGAGTGAATTTCAGACCCACAATGGTAAAACTAGAGTGACAGGGAGGTTAAATGTAAACTGAAGAGGGAGCAGTTCAGTCCTGGAACTCGTTTATAGTAAGCTGGGAAAAGCTTCAGCCAAGAAAAGAACCAGCTCGATTATTCCCATTCACGGAATGATTTAACCAAAATCCTTCTGAGAGCTTGATACCCTGCGAGGATGATAAGAATAAGAATAAAATGTGTATAAATATTAGATGATAAGCAGGCACTCACCTACCATTTGTGAGGAAAAACATCTGCTGCATGTGTTTTGCAGATTTTATTTTTCTACTATTTTCTCTCAGCAACCTGGGTGATGTGCCCGGCGTCTGGAGCCCCAAGTAACTTCACTCCAATCAGCAGGAGTGAGCACACCTCGGTGGTCACGTCAGGTCTCTCCTCCCAGGTTTTAGACCCACTTACTCCAGAGGGTTGTGTGCTCGGTGCCTCTGTGGGTCTGTGGGTTAGTGGTCCCCATTGCAGATAGCCTTCGGGCACTTCCAGAGAGCATCCCAGATAGTGCCCCAAGAGGTCAGGCCAAGTTAGGACCAAGGCATTTTGGACGCTTGAGAACCTGGTGCTTGAGAACTCACATAGAACAGAAAGCTGTCGGAGAGCTGCACTGCTATTTGGGATGGGAGTTTTTATGAATGGTCTTTTTGATGAGGTCGGTGTTGAAAAAGCACGGACTTTCTGTATTTTTATGTTTCTCTTCCTTTTTTACCTGGTGACGCGGTGTAGAAAAGAGCTCCTACTGTGATAACGTACAGGATGATGATGCACTGAAGTGGGGTGAGTGAGTCAAGCACGACAGGGGTGCGGAGGTGACACGGTTAGCCCAGCCGAGAGCACCACATGGTGGGCGAACCAGTCTGCAGCTGCTGGTGCACCCTTGCCCTTGCCCACTTTCCCTGCCCCGGAGGGTCGATCTCCTTGGTCAGAGCTTACGTGGTCCTTGGTCCTGTTGGTCGCTGTTGCTCCATGCTTGTGGCTAAGAGCTCAGAAGAGCCGGTGAGCCAGCCAAACTCAGTGAAGCGTAACCCAACGGTGTCCACAAAGTGCTCCCCGGGGCAACCAGCCTCCTTCCTTCAAGAAAATGGTACGTATGAATAAGGATCTTAGCTCTGCAGAAAGATGGTTGCTAGAAGTCGGGGAGTTTGTCCACACCCACAACTCCACTAGTTTAATTTTGTCAGTGCAAATCTCTCTGGATTGATTTAGGATGTGGTTATACTCATTTATCTTGCTATATGTATAGAAGCTTAGTTAAGTTTCATACCCATGTACAAAATACTACCTCAGGCTCAGTGATCAGATATATTTACACTCAACAAAACCTGCTTAATATCTCAGCTATAAGCTCAATGAAAACAACAGTGTATTTCTGTCAGGCTTAATAACTCCCTATGAAGCAAACCCGTGGTGCTCTGATGCATAAGTTCAGTCATGTTTGTGCTCAACAAGGACACGGATGGCAGAAGTTGAAGGTGAAATAAAAGAGAACAAAAAAGGCCCTCAAACAAAGTTATTAGTTTGGTAAAGGGGAAGGGAAGGGGAAGAGGAAAAGAAAATGATTTTCGCGTTTAGACCCACGTGCTGCTTTAATCGTGCTTTGAACAAGCAACACTGCAACCCTTCAGACTCTGATTCCACACAAAGTTTAGAGCGGAGGTAGAAAAAGACAAGCTGGATCCTGCAAGCCTGTGCATGTTTTGGGAAGGTGTGTAGTGTCAGGACATTTCCATGGCCGTGGGGCAGACGGCAGGGTTGCAGCACATTTACGTGTGGCGTGAAGGCTCTCGTCTCCCCTGGTGAGCAGGAGGCAAGTGTGCACCAGGAGGGCGAAGCACAGCCCGGGTACACACGTACCTCGGTTCCTGTCGTGGGATCAGGAAGGAAATGCTGACTAACAGGAGAGCTCTCAACTGGGTTTTTTTTCTGTCACCGATCCCCTAGCATTAAACAACAGTGACTTTGCATGGGCTGACTCATTTCAGATATCCCAAGTACGGAAAGATAACTGCAAGATCCCAAATCTGTCACAAAGCTCATTTTTATCCAGATATTTGCTTACCCAAATGTTTAACCAGATCACATCAGAACAGCTGCGTCCCCCTCCTGGAATACCTCGGTTTGTGTTCTCAGGGAAACTGCCAAATGAGATTATAATTCCCCTTTCTTGCGTGAAGCAGCAGTGCCCGAACTTTTTAGGTTGCTTATCGTAGTGGTGGGCAAAGCTGTGCCGTGCGATGCCTCTGGTTCAGTACAGCCCTGGTGAGCTCCCAGAGGTGCTGAGCACACTCTGCACATCCCGCTCAGACTGCGTGTCCCACGGGAAGGGGCTTCAGGAGATGCTTGCCCAGAGCAGTTCAAACAGCTGGACCTGGACTGGCTGCTTCCCTGGATGAGCAAGCGGGCAATGGGGTGAGTCTGATTATTTGGGGTGGCAAGAACTTGCTTCATCTTCCTGGGATGTTGGGACTCCTTCCCACTGCCCTGCTGGGCAGTGATGCCCTGCCAGGGCTGTGCACCCATGGTAAAGGGGGTCGTGGTGGTGTCAGAAGTTGGCTGCTGTTGTCACCACCACTTTTGGCCCGCTTCTTTGTGTGATGAGGCCATGGGATACACTATGAGGCTGTGGCCAGAAATCTGGTCACCGCTGATAAATGGGCTGTACGGTGAGCAGCCCACAGGTCCTGTTAAAATGAACTATCAGGTAGAGATTCTCAGAGGGGATTTTTGTGGTGCCTGACTCCCAAGGGATGGAATACCTTTTTTAACTGAAAATATCCTTTATTTACACTATCTTCTTCAGAACAAATAAGATAGTTGGAAATGGAAAACTGCCAAAGAGAAAACCTTGTGAGCGGGAAAAGACAGAGTAAGAAACAATGAGAAGAAAAGTATGAGAATAAGCCAAAGCCACTCAGCTCTTTGCTTGGCCACAACTATTTCCTGACCTGTTTATTGCAGTGTCTATTAATGGGCTGACTGGAGCTCTCAGATGTGTGAGCTCCTACCTCAATAGTTATGTCGTGGTAAAAACAAAGCGCAAACAACAACAACTCCAAACCCTCCACAACCAGTTCTTGGCATTGAAAGTGTTAGCAAGCGCTAATGTAGTAATTAAATGTACCCAACGCTTTCTGACTTCACAGATGACAGTCTGTGGTTTGCCTGCCCACCCAAAATGCGTGGGAGGGCAAACCCAAGTCTTAGAGCTCTAGCTGCGCCGAGTGTCTCATCACTTTCCTTATCAAGATTTTCACAGTCACTGGGAAAGGGTTGCACCCATCAGCAGGAGACATTCCAGCGCAGGAGATGAGATGACTTTCCTACAATTCAAGTTGCACGGGATTCCTGCATAATCATACTCCCGTATCTCAAATCTTTCTGCTGTGCACCTTTTCCCTCATGTGATATTTTGCATCGCTTCTTCATCTGAATATAAAGGAAACTCACAGAAAAAAAGCAGGGATATACAGAAAAAAGAAAACTTTAGAGCTCGACAAAGGCCTTAGAGGAATGGACAAGGTTTTTCCAGAGTGACCCTGAGTACCTGCTCTTTCAGGAAGCCTTTGAAATAGTCCCTGACAAAAAGTTAATAGAGCAAATAGCCACAGGAAGAAGGGAGTAATTTTTGATGGCTGAGAAACATACGGCAGGAGTGGGCTGGAAATTCTCAATGTGGCTAAGTGCTAACAAGGAGAAGCTCTAAACACCTTATCTAGAGCAAGTGTTTGAAATATGTCAGTCTGGAAAGGAGGGAAAACCACCGCGGCCACAAAGCTGTACACAGCCCGTCATTGGTTCATGACTCAAGAGTGGGCTGTGAAGAGCAACAAAGAGACCTAACGAGACAGAGCGAGATGGCAGGAGGGAAACAGTGCTGTTGACAACAGTGGTGTAACACTTTTGGAGGCTTGGGTCTGCTGGGGTGCCTGCTTGGCAGCTGTATGGAGTGGTGAACTTCCCTTCTCTGAGCTCTTAGTTTTCTGGGGTCAGGTGTTTAAATAGTGTTTCTGGCTTTGGAGCTGTAGGCATGCGCTTTTGCCAATGTCCAGATGTCTGCATTTGAAACGAACGCCCCATCACAAACCTTTTTCTGTCTTCTCCCTGGAAGTCCTCTATGGGCTTGATGCTGCTGACAGATGCCATCTCTTCCTCTTCTCTCCTCTTCTTCTTCCTCCTCTTCTTGCTACAGGACTCTCGCCCTCTCTCTGACACCCATTGCGTTGCTTGCCAGTCCGACTGCGGAGATGATCCAGCTACCTGATCCACCAGAAAATGTCCTTTGCTTCTCAGCTTGGTTTTCCTCTGCTTTTGTGAGCTGCTTCAGCTCAGTGTGAGATCCAAGAAGCACTAGCGCTGCAGGACAGGAACCAGTGCAACTGTGTGGCTGGAATGTAGAGGTTTTTGGAGGATGAAGCAGGGCATCTCCTCCTGGCAGCAGTGACCCTGTCTGACTGCAGCTCAGTCATGGTGCCCCACCAGAGCTCAACCGCCTCCATGGCCTGACACCAGGGAAGGATGGGTTGGGTGCTCAGGTGACCGAGTGTTGTACAGCTGTAGCCCAAACTGGGGTTTTCCAAAAGAACCAGAAGGATTTGTGAGTATCTTTGTAAATAGCAGCATCAAAGCACTACGAAATACACTATAGCCGTTAGGAAAAACAGCAAGATGCTTTTGAAAATGAAAAAATGAGTGAGAGGATGCCCAAGCATTATAAGGTAATCTGTCATGCAAGGTATGCTCACTTTAGTGGCAGGCCAGTCTTTCTAGAGAGGATACAGAAACCTGGTCATAAAACAACTAAAGTGATGGGAGACTTCTTGATAGAAAGTTGGCAAAAAGGCTGGGCTTGCTCAGTTAAACAGGAGGTGAATAAAAGGGTAAAGAGAGGAGCATCCCATGGTACACAAGCAATGCATATAGCATGGTCTGAGTTGAAAATGAAGTGAAACTGAAAGGTAAAAATTTCCAGTAAATGGCAAATACTATTTCAACAATCTGTCAAGTTCATTGCCACAAGATATGAAGAAAGTAAAGGCGCTATTAGGCATTTACTTCAATAAAAGAATATTGTTATTCTGTGTAGGACAACTGGAAAATCTGAGGAGGTCAATACTCACATCGCAGGTGCTAAGCCCCTTTCTTTTCCTGGTGCAGGTAAATTGGAAACTGTTTTGGAAATCACAGTACTCCACAACTGCTTCATAATATCCTGGCACCTCTCTCAGAAACATCTAGAATTTGCCAGTCTCAGGCAGGACGCAAAATGCTTTAACCTTCTATGGAAATCCTCCTATTCCTAGCACAATAAAGAAATCCCATGTGAACACAAGTGCAGTGGATGTCGGGAGCTCATTTTTCTGTCGCTAAGAACCAGGAATGTTTGAAGGAATGGGTAATGGTGTGACCCCATATGCCCATCTCTGTCTCCAAAAATGGCTGTTGCGGGGTGCAGTGACAGCCTCTGAGCAGCCATATAAAGGCATTCAAGGCAGCGTGCAAGACCCATCCCCTCTTCTCAGCTTTTACCCAAGAAATAGTCAGCAAATCATGTAACCCAGAATTACAGCAGCTTCTCTCAACAAATGGCCAGCGTGATGTGAGGATCTTCTGGCGCGTATCACTGTAGAGGCAAAGAGAAGAGCAGCACCCACCCATGAACAGCGTGAGCCAGGAAACTGATATTAAGAAGCCTGTTTCATGTTAGATTAATAGCTTTTAATGGCTTTTCTATCTGCCATTCCGTATGAATTTGTAGTAAAGAACTGACTTGGTTTGGATCCATAAATAATCATAAACAAATGTTAGACCAGATAATCTTGCTCCTCCACACAGAAGAGGATTTTGCAAACCTTTCAGAAACATCATGTCTTGTTGCATTTGGGAAGAGAAATTAAAGTTGCCTTAAGGCAGCTTTAACTTTTGTGACCGACACTTACAAAGCGAATCACAGTGGGTTTTACTGACCTTGGCAAAATCAGAGGTCATATTTTCACAGATATAAGCCCTTTTAGACATATTCCCCTGATGTATTCACTGCAAAAAGGTTTCTTTCTGTACCTCTACAGAATGTAATGCATGTCCTCACCTTCATTCTTCTCTCTTCAAAGTATTACTGAGGCTATCGAGAAGGAAATTAAGTTCCTCTTAGAACATTTCAGTACAATTATTCAGGGCAGGATTCTCTGCCATGCTCTTGGGTATTTTTATATTTATGAGTTCTCTTTAAGGCTTTAATGGGGCAGCAGCTGGAGTAAGATGAACCAAATAGGACTCTTAAAGAGGGACTTGGTACATTAGGGGCAGATTCTTATTCTCATTAGCCTTATAATTTTTAATCCTCTAAGCAGCGGCAATGATTGCAATGTGACTAGTATTTGAGTGAGGCACAATGTAGGGTGAATCCAATTTTCAGAGTCTGACCCTTCCTTATTCCACTACAAAAGCTCAAACCAATGGCAGTCATTTCCTGCTAAAGAACAGCTGATGGACGAGGGAGGTTATCGGATCAGCATATCTTCAATTTCTCTATAAAGCAAGCATCACTGCTAGCGTTTCAGGTGAAATAAGGAAGAAGACAAAACATGGAAAAAAGAATAAGGTACAAAGGGTTTGCGAAAGCCTAAGACCAAGTATTTCGCTCCCCTTCATGTGTTCTGCGAGTTGCCCTTTTTAGTTCAAAGTAAAAGAGCATGCAATGCCAAGGTGGGATGGAGTGGTATCGTAACTGTGTGTGGGCTCTTAAACATTTATGGTAAATCTGAAGCAGCTGATGGAGATTAGCTTCCAGTGAAAAACACTGAATTACCTCACATTTAACACAGCCTGAGATCAGTTCCTGTGGCTCAAATGATGCAGTATGAGAGGGCTTTGATCACCCAAACTGAAGCCCCAACTAGCTCAATACCCAGTCTTTAGCAGTGACTGGCAGCGGACAGGAAAATAGTGTTGGGGTGACAGTGACACAGATATATTCTCAGCTTCCGATGATCTCTAACCTGGAAACTTCCTGAGCTGGAAGTGGCATCTTCGTACATAGTAGCTCAGGATGGTCTTTTCCTATGACTTTGTCCCATTCCTTTTTGGAACCCATGCAAACTTTTGGGATGTACAGCATCTGGAGGCAATTAATTCCTCAGTATAACCTTTGTTTTGTGAAAAAGTAACACCTTTGTTTTGAAACTGCCACCTGGTAGCTTCAAAATTTGATGCTGTGTACTTTCTGTCGTATAGGAAGAGTGAATAACCATTCCCTATCCAACTCCACCATGCCTTTCCAGGTTTCCTAGATGCCTGTCATCTCCCTGCTTAGTATTACTCTCTAGGTGAAAGAGCCCTAGATTGTTTGCTTGCTTCTTGAATCTTTTTTTCCTTACTTTTAGTCACTTGTGTTACATGTCTGTCCTTTTTCAAATTGTATCGCATTTTTTTAAAGATGGGTGGAAGGACTGGAACTCCACAGAGGGTTCAAAATACGGAAGTAACAAGGACTTTTGGTCTCTGTTCTTTTCCTAATAGTTCCTGAGATGCCATTTGCTCTTTTGGAGCTGCTAAACCTTGAGCTAACATGTTCATAGAAAAGGCTGTTGTAATGCCACTAACGCTTCTCTGAGGGGTAACAGGTAGGTTAAACCCCACTGCTGTGTCTCTGAAATTAGGGCTGCTTTTCCCTGCGTGCATAGATGTTGTGTTCATAGACACCAAATTTTATTTGACGTCGTGCTGCCCCGTTGCTTTGTACCATAGCACCGAATTGTGATTTTGCAGGGTCATCACTGATTTTTACAGGTTCAGTGGCTTAGTATTGTCAATAAACATCATTGGCTTATTCATTGTTGCTTTTTCTAGGTGGCTAGTGAATATGCTTAACAACACAGAAGCAGAACAGACCTCCACGGGACCTCAGAGTTTATTCCTCCTCCTTGTTTCTTTTAACCTTAATCCATGAGAGAAGTTTCCCCGTAGTTTAGCATCTTTAAGATCCCTCGGTAAGGGATATTGTAAAATTTTGTTGAAAACCCACTCCTACTTTATCAACCAAATGAGCTACACCTACATGCTCGTTATGTCCTTTAGAAAACTCCCGAAGATTTGTGAGATACAGCTTCTCTGCGCAACAACCATTATGACTCTTCTCCATTATATTGCATTTTTCCAGGTGTTTACTTGTTCTATGCTTCTTTAAAAGTTTCTATTGATTTGCCTGGTACAGCTGTTGATCTCACTGACAGGGCAGCTTCTTGCTTGCCCTGTCTTTACTTCATGAAGCCACATGCCAACCAGCGATACCTGAAATACTGGAAGAGAAGCCTGAAAGATAGAGTCTTTCTGAAACGTCTAAGGGATGCAAAGATTGCTACACAGACATTTTCAGGCCTCCTTCCTGGCCATCTGCTAGCAGATATGTGAGCATCAGTTGCTATGGTAGCACACAAAATACTATGTCCAAACCCTGGAAACACAGCGTATAGGTCTAGAGCTGGGCTGTGGAACAAGAATCTCTGCAAGGTCTGGAGGATGAGTTTTATCCCCTCCCTGGCCTGTGCAAAGAAATCTTTCTACAATTACTGTTGTGTAGTCTCAGGGCTGACATGGGTTTAACGGCAGATATATTGTCATCCTGGTTGGGGATGACAATATGTAGAGCTTCTTGTAAAACAAGACTGACTTACCTTTGTTTTGCAAACCTCTCAGCGGAGAGGCCTATATGGAGCAGCAATGGGCTGCAGCGAGACGTTTGGGTGACTGTTTCCCAGTAAACCTATGCACCATCCATTGTGCTTGTGCAGCCTGTTGCAAAAAATGGATGCCATCCCCAGAATGTCGGCTGAATATTGATTTAGCCAATGGGGAGAAAAAAGGAATGAAATAAAAGGCCATTGTAGCCGTTACTGCATATAAATAGCTGGGAGGTTAATTTATGTTATTTATGGAAATCTGGAATACTGGGAATGCTCCAATGCTTATCCCAGCTAGACTATTAGTGCTGTTCAAGTTCTTCTATGCATTCATCACCATGTTATCTAAATGTCTTTAAGCCCTCTTTAAAAGCAGTCAGGCAAGGCTTTAAACAGCCAAGAAAGGGGACTGTGAAAGAAAGTATCGTTTTCTGGAACTATTTATAAACCTAAAAGGACACATATAATACAACTGTATGTAAGTAATGCTTTTATTTACCAAACAGTAGAGAAAAGCTGCAATAAAAGAGGAAAAAAAGAACATCCCTCCCCCAAAAGAACAACAGTTCAGGGTGATTTTTTTCAAAAACATACATATAGTTTTTTCCTTTTTTTTTTTTGCTGCTGGAACAGGTATGACTAACAGAATCTCTCTAAATGAAAGAAAACACTTCAGACCAATTTATGTTCAACATGAATTTACCTTGTACGAAACACACACTCCTCGCTCATTTGACTATGCAAATAACACAAATTAAAAGAAGAAAAAAAAGCAAATGCAATATGTATCTCATCTCTTTCAAGGACGATAGCCACACCACTTCTACGAGGGGGATCGTGATGTGCTCTTAAGCATTCTATTTTAATGGCTTGTGGAAAAGGTGTGACAAGGAGATCCAGTGGTGAAATGACTGTGCTACTTTGGCTAAAAATACTCCCTGGTCAAAGCAAAAAGCGGATGAGAATGTGCTAGAGGTGGGGAGGGAGGCGAGCCTGCAACGTGTATACACAAATGTCCCAGCGACCACTGGAATGTACACAAAGCCATTGTCGGAGATTTCCTACACCTTCAGGGGCTCATTCTTCTGCTGAGATGCACAAACATAGTTGCTTTTCTGACAGGGTATCTCAAAGAGTGTAAAAGCAAAAGCCACCGCTAAATATAGACGGCTGTCACATGCTGCCTTTAGTCACATTTCAATTCATTGTAAACTGCAGCATGCCTCGCACCACGGTTCTTTTAACCTTGGCGATGTGTTTGAGGCTTTTTTTTTTGTTTGTTTGTGCACCTCCCTTTCCCCTCCCTCTAATTTGGAAGTGCAAATGTAGATGCGCAGTCAATAAACAGGCAGTTTTGATGGTCCTGTTGAGCTTTAAAATGTACAGACATGTCTGAAACAACATGGAAAGTGCTGGTGAAAGGGGGAGCGAGTGGATGAGTCATTTTTAAAGCAAAGCAGGCAAACTGGGGGAAAAAAAAAAAAAAGAAGAAAAGGAAAAAAAAGATCTGTGTCTTGACTCAGTGCCCAAACTCTTAAGCTGATGCTTCACTGCAGACTCTGAAGTTCAGCTTATTTTTCCTCTCATTTGTTCTCTTATTTTTATGTCTTACATAATGGAGCTTTGATTCATAGAAATCTATTTATATAGTCTAGGATTTGGGCCAAACTCTGAAGTCCTAACTCTGTCTTTCCTCAGGCAAAATGGCCATTGTGGTTAACGATATGAATGAGGTTTGCTAGGACTGCGTGTTCAGGGCTGGATTCCTGGGGGGGGCTACGCTTGATCACCCTGTGATTTCTTATATTCTTGCTAGAGTCCTGATTTAATGTAAGGAACTCTAGGCTGTATTGCAGCTGGAGGACAAATTGCTCGGGACTGACAAAATATCCCAGCTTTTACTGGTGAGGCTAATACCAGCCTGCGCTCCCTCTACACTCCCAAAGACCACCAGTCCGCACTTTGGGTCCCAGCTTTCTGCCTTATTCCCCTCCCTGCACGTCAGTCCTGCAGCAGGACAGATGTGGAAGCCACCAGCAACTCTACTTGCTGGGAAAACCCTGACATGAGGATGGAGGAGGCACCCTCCTTCCCATAGCCCCAGCTTGGGACGTTTGCTGTGGAGGAGGAATGAGTGGACCGCGAGGCACTGGGATCACCTCAGCTGCAATGGGTCTTTCTGAGGGCTGCAGCTGGCTGGAATAATTGAGGGCAGTTTTGCAACTGGATGGTATCTTGGAAGCGGGGAGTGGAAGCTGGCTTCTCCTGGGGCTGCTGTGCTTGGGGTGGTTGGGTGTGAGGAGAGGACCACATAGGCTAGGTCTGCCTAAGGAGCCGGCAGAGCCAGCTGACCTTTTATCTGACAAACTGGCAGCGAGGAGACGGCTGCCAGAGAGAGAGAGCTCCCCGCTGACATCAGAGTTATTCTCGGGGCTAGATGGAAAACAGCAAGAGATAATGCTCTTTGCTGTAATGATGAGGCTGATTTCAAATACTTCGCATTAAAATAGCAACCCAAACCCAACTAAGTAGGTCAGAGGAGCGGAGCTGAGGGAGGTTGCTTCTCTGTGTCAGTGTGACCAAGGGCTGGAGTTTCTGCTCTCTAATACAGTGTGAACCCCAAAAGAAGCTCCTCCAGGGGCCAGACGTGCTCAGGAATATTCTTAGCAGTCTGCTAATACCTCAGCTCACCGTCCAGCATTTCTTCCAGTGCAAATGCTCTTATAATCCTGTTTTGGTTTATGGCTGCTTGTGAGAATGCAGCATCTTTGCTTCTGCTACCTTTTGGTCGTATTTGATGACACCATGTTCATATTTTTAGCCAGACTAAAAGAGATCACTGTAATGATTCAGGGGGAATCAGGGAAAATGCTTTCAGTTTGTTCTAGAATATATACACTCACATACACACATTTATATATAGCGTGCTCTCTCTCTCTCTAAATTTTTGTCCTTTGACTAATTTGTCACAGTTCAGAATGCAAAAGCCATTGATAAAGTACTTTTTGGCAACACAAGAGTAATGAAATAGCCAAACAAGCACTCCTTAGCCTTTCATTCCCTCAGCTATTATTCTTTGAATGTTGGAGATAAATGTCATTTGTAAATCCCACTCATTGCTAACATTAGTACTACGCATATGTACTTCCTTTGACAAGTAACCCTACCAGTGAAATCTGTAAGGCAGCAAACACTTTTCTTTTAAGCATGGATAATTAGTAATTGGGGGCATCTGTCTCTGCTGCACACCCACACTCACTCTTCTTTAAGGTGTACCAGGTTGGTGACTTACAGTCAAAGAGCCTTGAAACTTTTGACATCCTTTCTCCTAATTATGAACTCCATTATCAACTTTCTCTCTGATGGAGTGACTTTTCCTTTCTCTCTTTTTTCTCTTTCATTTTCCAGCCCAAACTCTGCCCTTGCACTAATTTCGGCTATAAGGGGCTGCTTCACAGCCCCAGCAGCTGGGCTGTATGCTGTATGCTGGGGTTATGCTGCTTTTCACTTACAAGCCAGCAAACTGAGCTGAACCACAGGATCCAGGACAACCCTGAAAGATTTGAGCCTGTTGGCTCAACTGCTGCTTGGCCTTCCACCAGCTCCACAGGAGCATCATGCTGCAGAGAGCAGAGCTGCTTTTCTATGATGTTGTCCCATGCCAGGAAATCTGAGGACCTCGCTTGTGTGGGAGAAATCAAGCCTTTTTCACAAGAAAGATGCTGTTCCTCTGGAGCCTGTTTCCTCTAGGTTCGAGCTAGTGTCTGGTGAGGCACCGTGAGGGGTACAGCCCATGGAAATAAATCATCTCGCCCAGTGGGCAGAGATATTCTTTCCCTCACACCAGGAAGAAGAGCACATTTTCTCCTTTTGCTTCTCTCCCAGGCTTTACCATAACGTGAAGGAGTGTGATACCATTACAGGTACCTCAGTTAGAAAGCCAGTGTCCCTTGGCTCCAGCTGGGCTGGAGTGCAAGGGCTACAGAAGGCATTCCAGACCTGAAGTCTGTTAAGGTTCCAGGAATTGCCTTATGGAGTTGCCTTTCTTTCTCCACTGACTCCAGACAGGCCATTGGGAAACTGAAGTCAGCCCAGGGAGGAGGCAAAAATTGGCGTGTGGATACCTTCCCTTCCCATCTCATCCAGGTGTCTTGAAACCTTGAAGCCATCGATGGTGACAAAAGGGTGGAACAGAAATCATAAAAGGTAAAAAACCATCTTTGCTTAAATTAAGCCACTTTATGAAACAATTTTTCAAAGTACAATGGTGGCAATGCTAAAACACAGACTTTAGGAAATGAATACACTTCCAGGCTGAGATTTTTATAAGTCAATCTTAACACCCTTGCAAATGCTGCCGTGATTGCCAAAATATAAACTTCTAAAACCAGAAGTTAATAACAGACACTGTCACTAATAGAGGTTTAATGGTAACAACACGAGCAGGTGATACAGCAATAATGAAAATAATGGCCCCTTGCAAATAAAGGATGTGTGATGTCTTTCCATGATAGCCCCGCATCATGCTGAGCACACGGCGCAATCACGGCATCTGCACTTTCCAGTGGTTTTATGAAGAGCAGATCGCAATTCACTGACTACATTACATTTTGATTTCTGCATGGATGTTGCAAGGGATTCAGGTACATCTAAACTGAGGTAACCCATGAGAAAATTAGGCTTCCTTAAGTTTACTTGACTCCTCTCACTGTAATAATTTTTCTTCTTAAGAAGCATCAACCGATGCGAGGAATGAGGAATGCATGTAGCAGCTCATCTTCATGGACCGGTTCAACAGCCAGGCGGTTCTTCTGCCCTGCCCTGGCCAGAGAGCTCCCCCGCAGCCCCGGAAGCCCCTGCCACGGGGCACATGAAGGTACTGTGGTGGCTGTAAAGGGACCCCCATGCCACAAGGACATGCATTCCCCGAGTCGGACTTTTTATTGCTCTTTCTAAAATTCCTATAGCAAATGATGCACCACTGGAGCAACCCACCAGCCCAACTCCCACACCCCCAGCTGATTCCTCCCAGTCATTTGACAAAATTACTTCATCTGATCCTGGAGAAGAAGTCTCCATCAACATGAATTTCCCGGTGTTAAGTCAGGAGGAGAAAGCTCCAGTGGGCTCACCTATGCTGCCGTGTCCTGCAAGAGCATGCCTGGCAGGATACCCCATAGAGTATGTCCACCTTCCTCATATAGTGACCTAAATGCATAGTCAACACACATTTACAAGGTATATATAATTGATTTAAAGAAAAATAATTATTTTCTTTCTTTCAGCCCTGGCACTCCAATACTTGAGTAAAATTGCCTCCTGCCTTGTATTTTGCCAATCTTTTAAACACAAAACTTTCTTGTGAGATGGGCAAAGCAGTGCTTGCAAAACAGTTGTGCTGCACAAAGGAGGTGGTAGGTTTTAGGGGGGATGGAGAGCTGCAAAAAGACTTGCTTCTTTCAGACTCAGCAGTACCTGAGAGCAACACCAAACCTCTGCAGTGGCTGCCTCCTTCACGCCAAAGCAGTTCCAGAAGTTCCAGGCAGTTTTACTTTTGCTATTAGAAAATCTGGTTGGTCCTATGGGTTGCTGCAACTGGATGCTTATGTGAGAGCTCTTATTGTGAGCACAAGCCTGCAAAAAAAAAATAGCACACCTGAACTGGAGATATTTTTATGAATCTGTGACTTAAGTTTTCTTTCTCTATACTCTTTCCTCTTTATCCTTCACTGCTGTTGTATTTTTATTTTACCCCATAGTATTCCCTACAAGTTCATCCGTGGTCCTAGTGATTATTTTTTTTTCCCTAACAAGGAGGAGTCTGTTGGTGCTTCTAGGAGGAGAGTAAGTGTTAAGTAGCTTTTAGGGTAGCAGAGAAATCCCTGAGGGGTATTTAACCTACATTTGTGTTCAGTTTACAAGAGTGTTCAGGTCTAAGCCTGCTGTTAAAGATGACACCGAAGTAACTCAAGTAATTCAATAGGATTTAGATGAATTACTGAAAGGGCTATAGTCACAGAATTTGTAGTGTTTTTTTGTGGAGATCATAACATCTTGCAACAGGGAGGAGATTACTGGACAAGTTAAATTTCCTTGGAGCTGACAGCCTTACCTTTCCCCGGTTAGCACCTCATTTTAATTGTAAAGGAAAATGTTCTCTGTCCTAAGCACAGCATTTGATGGACAAATTCAACACCACGAGGGCAATATTAGTCCGTGGCAGCCCTCGGCAGGTTGATGAGAGAAGCAAATTCTGCAAAACAGGGAAACAAAGGCATGTGGCGAGCCACACAATGCTTTTTTTGTCCGCACGTATGTGAAGTTCATTGTCAGAAGCCGTCCTTTCCTCCAACTGTAGGAGAAGGCTGCGATTGTAGAAATTCCCAACAATGGTTTTGAAGTAACAGGGGCTCCAGAGCATCTAGGCAGAAGCACTGGATGTTCAAAGGCACAAAAGGGAAGGCCCCCTAAAGCCCCAGAAACTAGAGCAAGGAAGGATAAACACACAGTTTCTCTTTATAAAGCCGGCTACCGAGCAGCTATGCTTCCCTTGTAACTCCCAGCATTTTAAACTCTGCTGCCAGATCTGCCGTAGCGTACATTCAGTATTCGGTGCTGCATCTCATAACAGGGAGCTGGTTAAAGACAGGGAAATAATTTTAAATTCTGCTAAAGGATTTTGCCTAGAAGTTGTCTGCTTGGGAATATTTTTGCATGCTACGGTCCTGTCTGTGCTTTCGATGTGAGTCTGTAGTTTCACATCTAGACTATAAGTACAGAACATCTGCAGGTCTGTGTATAAATAGTTACATAAATAGCTGACAGTGGACAAAGCAATTGCTTTGGTGAATCAGGTAATTGCTGGGCAAGTTACCCAAAAGAAAAGCTGACTCCTCTTTCTTGGGAAAGGCGTAACAGTCCTTCTGGCATAAAAATTTTCAGATTTAGTGGAAGCACTTTTTTTTTTTTTTTTCTGATGACCTAAGTAATTAGTATTTTCTCTTTAAATAAACATGCCAAGTTTATACCTTGCAGATTTCTTTTTCATACTCCATCTACAAATAACTTTTCCTGGCTGTCTGCACAGCTTCTTAGCATCCAGCATCTTAATGTTTTTATTGCAGCAAGAGCTTTGCTGCAATGGTCATTTCCTTAGCCCATCACTTGGACTACTCCATCATCACTTTTTTCTTTGCTGGCTCCTTTCTCTCTGTGGTGATCACATCCCTGTGCTGGCTCTCGTCTCTTTGTGATATCAGGCAGCAATAATTTCTCTTCACTTGCAAGCTCTATTAGAGCCTATCCCCACCCTGCCCATAAAACTTCATTCAGTGTCAGGAGGCTGACTTCCACCTTCATCAGCCACAAGCAAGCACCTCTGCTATTTTCTCCTCAGGCTTGGGAGGGACTCCTCATTAAAAATGTGCAACGCTTTCTCCCTTTCTTTCAGCCCCTGCTTTCAGAAAGACTCTCCTTTGAGCACTGCGGGCCAAAATCTTGTCAGCAGTTTGTTGGACACGCAGGATGGTTAAAATTGTCCTGTGCTCTCTTGTGTTTCTGTCTCTGGGTCTGGTTTTTCATGTTTTGTGTTGTAAGCCAGGACTGTGTTCTTGTGCGCCGAAGAGTACGGTGGGGATCCCAAGTCTGTGACAAGGGCCAGTGAGTCATGGTATGGGAGCGTGCTTGGGCAGAGGGAGAGGAAGGGAGGGGAAGGTACACAGAGATTTTTGAGAAGCTCCTTTCCCTCCCTTTAAACACTCTCTTTGATACACCTCAGCGCCGTCCCTCCGGGGGAGTGCTGTGTAAACCTTGCAGACCTTTACTTCAATCTCCAGCTCCGGCCTGGCTTTCTCCAGGAATGCAGGGAACTACACAGGATGCTTTCAGATATTGCATTACAGTCTGAAACCAAGGCAGTGTTTTCAAGTGGAAAACCCAAGTCAGCCTCAAAGAATTGGGAATTTGGTTGGTAGCCAACTCCTTCTGTGCAGCTCTGCTTGCCACATCGCCCTCCCCTCCCTTTTTCTCTAGGCTTAGTCCTAAGGAGAGTTAGGTTCTTGCTTTCTCCAAGAGTTTTACTATTCTGAACAGAGCAGCATTTTACCATCAGGTGCATCCTCCCTCTGTGACTATCCCTGAGAGGAGAAGCAGCACACGCAGGAAGAGAAAAAGAGTGTTGTGAAGGACAGTTTATAAATGACTTCAGTGAGGCAGAGTGATGTGTCATTCTGGCAGAGAGCCCATTAAAGAGGAAGCGCTGCTCTTGAATGCGTTCAGCTGGGGTTTCTGAGAACTCCTTTATACCCACTCATTATCCATTTCACATTCTGGAAGTGGATGGTTATGTTTGCCTATGTGACGCAGATCTTAATAGTTTTCTGCAGTACTACATCATTTAGCTCTCAGCTAATATAAAACCAAGCTAGTAATTAACATTAAATGCTGAGAAATGGATCTGATGTGATGAACACTCAGCACATAATGAGAACGCTGTGATTTCTTACTTGGAAGCCATCGTGGTCTTACAACATAACCAGTTGTTACAGATGCCCAAACAGAGCTGGGATTAACAATAGGATCTGGTTACACTTGCAAACCTAATTGTTGCTAGTCTGGTAGAAGTTGCACTCTCAGGCTCCACTTCGATGAATAACAGCTCTGGCATCTATTGTCATTTCATAATGGTGCAATGCTATTTATGCCACAGAAATCCCAGCTGAGCCATGAATTACCCGCAGATCAGGCACACCACGGAAAATGCAGCTGTGTCGGGGGACGAGGCTCGCAAGCGACTTCTTTGCAAGGCCGACTTGTACTCTGTGGAGTGGAACAATGTAAGCCAACTGTAATAATTACTAATAAAACAATTTGTTGGAGCAGCCATTAAAGGGCGAGCAGAACTGGAACCTGGGTGTGCCAGATGCTGCACAACCGGCAGGTGATTCCTGCTGGACAAACAGACAGAGAGACAGACAAAGCCAGGCCATAGCAAGTCTTTGAAGACCTTGCCCTTGATGCCCCTAAGAAGAGGGATGCCAGGAGGTGAATATTCTGCAGCCCTTCTGGCTCCTGATGTTGTGGTAGTAACTGTGAGATCTCCTGCAGGACCATAGCCTCCCTGGGGTTGAGGATGAAGGGATCAAATGTCCTGGGATAAGCGCTGAATGTGAGGGCATGTTCCCAGCATCCTGTTTTTTTCAGAAAGAGGGGAAAAGCCCCAATTTCTCTCCTGGTGCAACACTGCTGCAGAGCCCCAGCCTCTCCATGCTGGGGAGGTCCAAGCCCCTTAAAAGGTACCTAGGGATGACCTGTGATAGAGAAATGCAGGGAGAGGCTGTCCCCCACTGTGGGATGGTGACCTTCTCCTCCCTACAGAGCCTTCGCCTTCCCCAGTTGCAGCTGCTGCTGCTGCTGCATTTCTCTGTCACGGCGGGGGAAAGCTCACTGGGGCAGTGGCGATGCCCAAGAGCCATGGAGAGAAGACAACCTCCCCCCCAGCCCATGAGTTGTCCATCACCCTGTGTCTCTCCAGCCTGGATGCTCGGTGCTTGTGGCAGGGGAGCGGAGGGGACACAGAACAACATTTTTGGTTTTTAAAAAAAAGGAGAGCAGGGTGGCCCCAGTTGCCAAAATGTCTTCATCCAGCTCTGGACCCAGTCAGAAATAGGATGTAATGTTCAAGCACAGCAAAAAATGTGATGGCAGCAAATAGGAGACTGATTGCATGCTTCTTGTGTGATTTGTGTTTTGTTTTGGGGTTTTGGGGGGTGTTCTTTCATAGGATTGTATCTCCAGTTGGGAAGGCACAGTCCAAGTGGAAATAAAAGACAAGTGGGAGGAGGGGGTAAGGAATGAGAATAGGGGAGAAACGGGTGAGGAGAAAAGCAGAGAATGAACCCAAGGTGAAGAAATCACAAGCAATTTACATGGATTTGAAACAAAGAGCTGATCCGTCCAGGCCAGAGAAAAGCCAGTCTTTACTGTGGAAAATTTTGAGCGCACCATATCAGACTTTAGCCTCACCCTCACCAAAACGTTCCATATCCATATCAGGCAGATAATAATGAAGGTTCCTATAAAAGTCCACACACAGTAAGGGCTTGGAAAATACAGTGATGTGACTCCTAAGAGTGTAAAAATAGAAAACACTGATGGGTGTTCATTTGGTTTACCTTGGAAAAATTAAGTGCTGCCTTGATTCTAACAAAATTTCAACTTGTCTCAAACCCAAAGGCTGGATCACAAAATCTGCCTCCCTGGTGAGTGCACAGCTCTTCCTTGCATCATTAACTTGTGGCTTACCATGAAATATTTTATTTTCCCCTTTTCTGATAAAAGTACATTTTTTTTTAACTGAATAGAATCTTTTCTACCAGATACTGGATGTCAGACATTGGACATACTACTTCATGACCATCTCTCTTAGGCTTATGCTTTGCTTTCTGTATTTTTAAGATTTTGTGTTGCTTAGAATAGCCTGCAGGTAAAACAGCAGCCATTAGTACTATATCCACAGTCACCTCCTCGACTAAATTAATCCCAAAAACCACAGAAACAGGTTCTCAGGGGAGAATTCTTCACGTACCCTTTCAGTGAGTCCTTCTTTTCTCTGTGCTTTTATTTTTCAGTTTTTAGGGTAAAGATGTCACAGTCATGATCGGTCTTGTTAGTGTGCTGGTAATTTCATTTCCCAGCTTTGTTCAGTTCCCCTCGAGCTTTTGGATCCAATACACACAAAGGAAAAATAAAAATATTTGAGTCTAGTGGGGTAGGGTCAGCTTTGGGCCTGCAGTATGAATGGGGAAAGGGTAATCTCTGGCCATGTGTCTTCATGCACATTCTGCAATGGCATATATTATTAATTTTTAATCTATTAATTGTCTAAATTATTCATGTCAGAGAAATAGAATAAAGAGAGGAAAAGCAATGGCAGTTACTACCTAGAAACAGCGTTTCTGTACAGCTAGTGGTCCTTTTCCTCTCTTGGTATGCTCTAATTCTCCCTAGTACTCTTGCTGTGAATGGGCATACGTTACCTGACAGCAGCGGTGCCCATACCTGATGCTCTGGAGGCTGAGCTTTGCAGGCTTCCCAGTGCTGGTGTCAATGCCAGCTTCAGGACCCTCCAACCCATCTTCATCCCCTCTTTTTCCCTTGCAGGGTTCCTTCCCCTCAGCTGTGCTGACAGAGCTGCCTGTGGGTCCACACTGTGTTAGATCAGGCATCTCTTCTGGTTGAAAGAAAGAAGCAAATGTATATTTTGAAGGGGTCTCGGGTCTAGAAGCAGGCACAAACAGTTGCGTCGATAGAGATGAGGAGAGGGTTTGCTGTGGTGTGAGGGTGGGAGACGGGGTCGGGTTGCCTTCTGCCAGTATTTCTACTGAAGCCTCTGGATTGCTGCACCACGGCCCAAGTCCTTTCCTGCATGAAAGATGCAAAGCACCCACCCAGGGGGGAAACAGGCTTCAGGGTGTGCAGCTCTCCTGAATATTTCTCAGTGGCTGGCTCATGGCTCAGGTGCTTCCACGTCATATAAATGGTTGTGGTGACCCTGTGCTGACTTGTTACAGGTACGTACGTGCAAAGGATTTTGAGGATTTTGAGTATCAGCTCCAGAAGGCAGTGAAAATTCAGCGAAAAGTACTCCCAAAATGGATGCAGCGCATGGACGGAGCTATGATTTGATGAATCAGATCAAGTTTTTCTTTGACAACACCTTGTTTTAATAGTGTCAGTAGTGCACGTGTGTGCAGATAACACTGTGCAGACCTGGCCTCTGGATTCTTCAGCTTCTGCTCTATCTGTCAAGTCAGAGATGCTGTTACCTCAAGCTGCTATACAGATCAAAAGCAGCTAGTTAAATATGCCTACAGATTTTCAGACCTGCAACTGTATCTCCCTGTGTATTTGGGCGACACACAGCACAACTGATGCTGATCTTGATTGCGCCTTTTTTTGCATTACCGTCAAACAAGGAACGAAAGAGCCATGAGCGGCATCCTCTAAGGTATTGCTGTCTCCGTGCCGTCTCCTCGCTTGATTTCTGCAGGTTGGTAAGACTGTAAGAGCAATCCTCAGCAGGAGCTTTTGTTTTAAATTAAAGATGCTACGAGACTATTATGTCATGAGGCATCATGAAAAATACCCTTTCAGGAGATCAGATTGACACTTCCACCCTGTAAGTGCACAGTGCAACGGCTACACATATTGCTAATGTTTGTGTAGGCACCGCGTAAGGTCCTCGAGGGCAGGCAGGGAGGCACCGCTTTGTTCTCTCACCTGCACTGGATAAAGAGTGTTATCGGCGTGCCGATAAATCCTGCCGCAGAGTTTTGTTACGCTTGGAAGGAAAATAATATGATGCGTTACAAAGCCCGGTAGGTGATAAGAAAAGAAAAAGGTTGCTTTGCTTTGTTTTAAATAGGGGTTGTTTTGTGCATGGGCAGCTGCATAGGGGGATACGGCAGTGATGAAGGCAGCCGGATGAGGAGATTGATAGCTGCGTTTAGAGAGCTGAATTCCAACACCCTGCTCTGCTGCTGTTTCCTGAGCTATCTTCAACATGGTCTTTAGGTAAAATGCTATCTAACAGGTAGGGCCCCTGCTGGAACATTCAAGGCCAGTTTTCTTCGTTGCCCAGGTGCCCAGCTGTCAAAGCAGCATGCATTTCAGCTAGCATCTCTAGGGATGAAACCTATAAGAAACCTGGCCTTACATTGCATCCACTCTTGGAAAGATGGATAGTGCTCTGCAGTACCCTCTCCAGAGTTTGCTCTGAGTCCTCCTGCACGCAGCCATGAGAAAACTGTGTGACAAGATCGATCATATCCTCATGCACCTTCTTGCACTTGGCCTCCACAGAATCACCAAGACATGGACAAAAGATGTATCTTGGTGTATGGCCTGGCTGGAGTCCTGTGTCCTCCTTTCCCTACTGAAAGAGTCCAGTTCCAACCTCCCCCATGGCAGGGGGTTGGAACTAGGTGGTCTGTAAGGTCCCTTCCAACCTAAACCATTCTATGATTCTACGTACAGGATTGCCGGCGGCGCCCACCACTGCACAGAGATTGCTGCTGACAGCAACTGGGGTTATGGGTAAATTCGCGCTGCAACCAGTGCCACAGTAAAAGGGAAGAACTGAGGAATTCCTACTACCAGGCTAGGGATGGGAAGAGCCCCAGGAATGAAATAAGGTTGTGGGGAAGTAATTCTGCCATGGATGTGAGGTGCTCCACACAGCCTGACCCTGTGGATAGTCCAGGAAGGGGTGAGTGGCCCAACTGGCACATCTGCAGGCTTGTAGCTCTTCTTCTGATACAGTCACACCAATGCCCCAGCAGAGACCTCCGACAGCCGGAGCCGAGCCTCTTGTCAGGATCAGGATGGCTTCTGACTGTCTTGCAAAGCTCAGGTAGACTGAACAGAGTAAATGGCATCCAGGTTGTTGCTGAGAAGGTCAGGAAAGAGTTTCATTTGGAGGAGATCTCCTGAAAGTCAAATACTTGAGCAGTGGGCTGCATCTGGACTGTTTATGTGCTCAGGAAGAGCCTGAGCACTATCAACCCAGGCAGTTCTGAGGACGCTTGCTTCTCAGGATCTTAGCTCCGCACCACCGTGTGCAAGACCATGAACGCGTAGCCACAGTTGCCCCCGACCCCTCCTCAGAGCATCATAGAGGGGTTATACAGGCTGGTCTCACCACTGTGTGCCTGAGGGCTCTGTCTAGGTAGCCCATCTGTGGGACACTGGCCTTGGAGCCAGACAAGTGAGTTGGCAGTGGTTCACCAAGTTGGTAAAGGTTTGCATGAAAAATAAGAACAGGACCCAAGGGAAGACCATCAGGCTATTTTCTGGGTTTTTCCACTACTTTGGGGGTAGGGCAAACTGTCCTGTCTCTGTTCTTTTATAGATGATGATAACAAATCCACTTTACCAAGACGATGGATGGATAGCTCATAATCCGGATTTGAGACCTGACATGATGAATCAGAAAGGGCAAATTTTTTATTTATTGCACTTCTGCAGACCCCAAGAAAGTGCTAAAAGGGCAGACTGTATTTCTTACGTATTTTTAAGATTTTGGCCACATTACATTTTTATGCTTTCTATTTTTCTGCAGTAACCCATTCCAGCCATAAACCAGTAACAGTCTGGGCACGTTTAATCTGTGGGGATTCCAGATGGCTGCTGTAATAGAGAGTGACCAGTCTTTCAGTGTGTGGTCTGTGCTTAATCTGAGCTGGCCCAAATAAAGGTGATATGGAAATACCTCTCTATCTGTGGATTCCCCAGTGAGGAACTCTGGAACTTTTGTAAAAGTTTTATTTTATTTTTAGTCATTAATGGCACAAAGCTATTAGATGTGGGCTAGTTTTCAGGTTTACCCCTTGCCAGTAGCCTCTCTGCAGGAAACCATTAAAATTTTCTTGCATTTAAGACCAGAAGTTTTTGCATTTGTCAGTTGCAAAATATTTTTGCCCTTTACAACTTCTGCTTGTTATTTTGATGGGCCAAACTTTAAGTTCACTCACTGTCTTACATCTCATCTGTGCAAAAAGCAAGTGAGGTTCTTGATAGGTGCCCTGAATTTAACAGATCTGAGCTCGGTGGAAGCAGCCTTTGGAGATTTTCAGAACTCCTGGTACAGAGGAGAGCAGTCTGCCTGTGGCCCTCTGTGTTTGATAACGACATGGGCGGTGTTATCACCCCCCTTTCTAAAAGGTCCCTTTCTGCTCCCCCATATCAGCCTAAAACAGCATGATGATAGGTGGGAAGATGAGGGATGCAGGGGGTTGGACACCTGATGTGCCTGTACCTCCAGGGGCTGGGATCAGAAGGTATAAGAAGCAAAGGCATACCAGGTAAGGGGCAAGTGTCAGAATGACCCTTTGAGGCAGGTTGTTTGGTCAATCATGTCCCTGGTCTGATGGCAGCTGAGGTGCCCTAAGGGCTTGCAAGGTGGTGGTGGTCTTCAGCAGTGACCTCACCAAACTGTGTGGGGCCTCCTGGGGCCTCTGCTGGGAGCATAATGGAAGGTAAGGATGCTTCACGACCTTACAGAGACATTACATTTGCATTTGCAAGGTTTTCTACAGTGGCAGATAAGTAATTATCTAAGTAAGGGAAACGAAGTACCTAACATAAGTAGATGAATCTTCTCATTTGCTTTGCCTCATCTCTAGCTGGACTAACTCCAATCACCAATTGCAATTCTCCCTTTCCTTAAAAAATCAATACTGCACTAAATCATTGTCTTTTTCAACTCCAAACGTGAACATTTTATTGCACAATGGCATCTGCCTCAAATCCAGGCAATCTTTCACCCTGAATGCCCGTGAATTTTAGGCACTAATATTTGATGATGTTGAGAAGAGCGTAAATGAGTTATGTTAGGTATTTTGGTCTACAGGTTCTAAAAAACACTGATAAACTTGAAAGAAATTGTCAAATGCAGCACAGAGTGTACACTGATACGGCCTGGAAATATGACGCGACAATTTTCTAGTCTAGCATAAGGTCTCTTCACATAACCGGTCAGCCCGCACCATATGGGAGTCACCTGCCCCTATCTTAATTATATCTTATAGCCTGGCACCAGAGCCACCCTCACCGTGCGTCAGTAAGCAGCCCATTTTCTCGTGCTGTCAGACCTTATCTATAGAAAGGAGAGGAAGCGGTGGAAAGTAAATTGTTATGTTCTGGCAGAAAGGCCAGAAAACAGTGATGGGTGCTTGTGGGATTGCCGCTGGCTGGTTTCCAGTGCTCAGGGTGGACCTACCTAGGTACGCTCCCATCATGAGATGGGGCAGGTGGGAGACCAGGGCATCCGTGTGAGTGCCAGAAATGCATTGGGACTTGTGAGCTTAAGCTGGGTTGTCATCTGCCCCTGCGTGGCCACCGCAGATGGTTAAGGCAGAGCAAACTGGGGATCGCTGTAGGACTTGCCATGACTCCAGGTTTGCACTTAGCAGCACTAATCACTGCCAGCATTGGTCTGGTGACCCAGTGAAGTGTCCTTCCTCTGATCTACCTGACACACCAGGACAATGGCTTGTTTGCATTTTTATCCATTTCTTTATGTGAAGATGACAAGTTTATTGAGTCAGACTGTGAAGCTCTTGTTCAGAGTGGTGGTGTCTCTACTTGACTTGAGGGGAGCTTTGTCAGAATAAATCCTGAATGATAAAGGAGGCAGGGCTTCAGGTTTTGGTGGAGTGTTTTAACTGACATTTTAAGTTGAAGCACATTTGCAAGGAGACTCTGACTGAAAGTGTTTTTTTTGTGGTAAATATAGCTATATTGGATGCAAAAGAAGTTGCAGATTTGTTGCCTTGTGTGATGAATCTTATCCCATGCAGGAATCCTTCAGATAGACCTTGACTAGTAGAATGGGTGAGATTAATAATGATTTGAATAATTTATATCACTGAAATATTTTTGTGGGGGTTTTGCACTTCCTACAGATGTCTCAGTTGGACTTTTAGATATGATGTCTAACAATTTTGAATGCACGATTACAAATGCTTAAACTTATAACAAGTATGTAATACTTCTTTATGCTATTTACCCATTGCTAGTCATCCAGAATAATAAAAGCCAATCAGGGCATAAGGCCTCCTTTCATAAAATCTCCTGTGCAAATATCTTATGAAAACAAAGGCATAATGAAGGTACTATTATTTTCTCTTCACATCACTTGCACATGCCACAGAGCTGGAAAGGAGGAAAATTTTACCAAATAAGGAGGAAAGGAAAGCTTTTAAGTGGGTCCCGAGTGGCTTTCTCTTCCAAATGGAGCTTATTTGTCACTGCATTAACACAGAAAAAGAGAGCAAAGGTGGGATCTCGGGGCAGCCCTGCCTCTGGGCGCATCTCAAATTAGAACTGCCACATTACTGCTTCACGGCTACGTGTACAGCGGCAGGGGTGGCAGATGTGGTGCCTGCAGAGCCTTGGCCTGGAGAGGTGAGGAGGAAGCCCGAGCCAGCTGCTGACGCTGTGCGACACCCACCCATAACCCACTCGGTAGCATCACCTCAGTGGCCCGGGTCTCGGTTCTTGCCGAGGGCCTCCTGCTCATAGAGATTGCCACTGTGTCCTCCCATGCGTGTCGTACTCACATCTTATTGCCCATCAGGTCTCTGAAAGAGGGATGTGGGGTGGGGTTTTTTTCTGTTACAGAAGTGTGGCGTCTCGTCAGGTTATGCCGTGGTTCTCATTAGCGCTTACAAATCCAGCTGCAATACGAGTAAATCTTCCTGCTGCTGTCGATGAGAGCCCTAGCGCTGAATCTGGGGTCAGAACGGTAAAGGTGAGATGTGGGCTGCGTAAATGATGTTTCAGACATCAGAAAAGACCTACATGTATGAAGCCTCCCGCATCCCTGCCAGAGAGCCCTTGTCCCTTGCTGTCCTCCCCATGTCTTGGAGGAGAGGAGGACCTGGAAAGACCACATTAAAGAGCTGAGTGAAAATGAACAAATGTCATTAAAATTATCCAGTGGACCTCAGTAAAAATGTACGGAGCAGTCCTGGCTGAGAGAGAGACATTTTTCACACTGTAATGGCCACATGGCTCCCTAAGTGGAAGAAGGAAGGTCATTTACTTCACAGGAAAAAAAGAAGTCTATGAGATCATTTATAACATTACTCACAACCATTATCTATCTCAAATCATTCTTATGCCTTGTCTGTGATATTGGCTGCCTTGCAGTGCTCCGAGTCTCTCTTCACATAAAACCCTTTCTTATTCCTTAATGGCATACCAGCTGAAATATTTAAAGCATTTGCAGACAAATGTATCTAATTGCATCCTAGATGCAGGAAGGCCCCGGGGAACGCTAACTGCTGCCACAGTCACATTTACCTGCCCTGGGAGAGGCTGTTGTTTCAGTAAAAACCCTGTCAAATACAGGCTGGTTAATAAGAAAATGCTTTTCCACAAATAGAGGAGATTTACCTCACACCCTGCACTGACGGACGACTGCGAGTGACGAAAGTGTCCTGACCTCTCCCATAGACCACCAGCTCACTGCACCCTGGTGAGAGACTTCACCAGCTGAAGGATGAGCAGCACTGGGCTCACCTCGGACCAGCCGCTGAGGTCCCCCTTCACCTGAAGAAAGAGGGGGGCTGTGGACTGGGTTGTGCTGCAAGAGGCTTCCATGTTCAAAGCTGTCTCCGACTGCATGATGGTGAAGAAAGACAGACCTGAAAACTCACCCAGGAAGGTCAGGCAATGAAAGAAGACTAGGTCTTTATCGCCCTTGAGCCACACAGTTTCTTGCTTGATTTGTACTTGAGTCCCATATCCTGTTCCCACGGGATACCATTCTCAACTCCGACAGTGTTGGCAGTGGCTTTTCATGCATGATGCTAGCAGAAATCTCTGGGCTTCAGCCCACCTTGATGGCTGATCTAGTGAACGTCTTCAATGGTTTCTTGTCTGTGCAGGGTTTTTAGTTGTTGGGCTGGCAATTACAGAATGACACCCAGTCCACGACGTGAGGGGCTGGTAAGGATCATTCCCGATCTCCTGAATATTTTTTTTCTCACTCACTGCCTTTATTTGTCTATGAGTCCTATCTTGCACTTTTCAAAAGCACTTGTTTTGACTCTGAGTCCATGCTGCAGAGCAGGATTGATGTGTTGCAGGGCCCTGGGGCTGTATCTGGGGCCTCCTGCAGAATCACCATCATGTTTTCTTCAGGGATCTGGCGCAGTTACTTCCTCTGGCTGGGGCTAGTGAGTGGGTCCTATATACCATTGCCAGGAACACGAGAAATAGTGACGTGCCTGTGTTAAGTAGGGCATTTAAGAAGAAAACAATCTTTGGTGTGTCCCAATGCTAAAGAAATGACAGCTATTGCTCAGGATCTCTGCAAACAGCCCATTGAACCCTGCTCTTTCCCTAGCACATTCGAAATGACCACCACACTGGTAAGACATTATTTGAATAGCAGACAACTGTGGAAACATTTGGCAAAAAACCATGTGGGAGACAGATAACAAAGCAATTGAAACCTTTGGCTGCCACAAAGCAGAGTGTTTGAAAACCTTGCCCAGAAAATTCTGAAGGGAAAATGTTATTATGTGTGATGCCCCAGATTATTTCATATGAGACATTAACATTTTTGCTGGTAATGACTATCGCTTTTCCCGTGCTACTGACAGTGCCCTGAACCGATACAAGGGCAAAAATAAATTGTCTCGCCCAGCTCTTATAACTGTGAAAAAGCATGCCCTATTCCCCAGAGTAAAAGTGGTTGAATGATCTACTGTAAGAAACATGACTCCAACTATTTAGTGGCAGCCATCTCAGATCACTGTGGTGTAGCCTCAATAAAAAAATAAAAATACCTAGAGACGTGGATGGAGAGAAGCTGGGAACACCGTGAATGAGCGTGGGTTAGTCCTAAACCTGGGTTAAGACCCACAGCCAAAGAATAAAGGAGCTGGTGAGTCGGGGAACATGTTGTTCTCATTATCTGCCAGTGGTTGGACATCTGCACTAAAAAGTCAACAAAAGGGCATTTTTTGTACAATTGTACATTGTGTAATGAGATAAGAATAAAACTAATTCACAGTTATCTAGAATTTCTCAGAATGGTTGTAGTCCCTGCAGACATAGCTGACTTTATAAAATGTGAAAGTCTGAGTCACACCAGCAGATTGTACATGGCAGGGAAACGAATCTGATGTAATAGAAATGTTTACAAGCCCAGTAACCCTTCTCCCTCCACCCTCCTCCGCTTAAAAAAGCCGCGTAAGGCCATGGATCAAAGCGATGCAGCGGCAGCATGCTGAACACTGAAACAATAAGAGCCTTGACTTCCTCGGACGTCAAAAGTACAAGTTACCAGAGGATTTTTGCATTCACTGAAGAAGGAGGTAATATAATCATATGCATCAAAGGCTGGAAGTGGAGCTATAATGCCACCAACTCTTATCACTAAAATATTGCTAAGCATGATTAAACACGGTTCAGTGGAAATATCAGAAGCTGACTACCCAGTGGGATCAAAAAAGCAGCAAACAGTTCAGAAATGTGTACTCAGTTAATGCTTACCAGATGCAATCAATTTAGAGTAATAGTCAGTTCCAGCCCTTAATTCATATCTTTATGAAGTGAGTACAGATACACTCCTCTTATGTCTAACAGATTTCCTGCCTCTATTTTTTTCTTTCTTTTCCAAGCAACGCACCACCTTCGGTTTCTTGGAAGCTGGAGGTTCCTTCCCGATAGCAAATTTGCTCTTGCTTCCTGAGCAGATCTCAGGTTTGGTGAAGGGTACATGTGATGACACAACAACACAGTGAGGGTTTTGTAAGACGAGTGGCTTCACCGTGCATGACACTGTGAAAATTAGTAAGAGCAAAGTTAAGAGCCCATACTGAAGGGATTAATTGTTGCCTGTAAATGAGAGTTTGTCACGCTGGGGGGTGTTCCTCTCAGGGTTCCACGGGTTTCCTTTCTGGTCCTGGTGGAAGATCTGGAGATAACAAAAGACTAGTAAAGAAGCATTAGGGATAGGTCAGCTAGAAAAATTGATCTGGATTACTTGTTAAAGGAAGATCAGTTAAACAGCGTACATTTTGACAGCCAAATGAAAGACCATGAAGCTAGGGATAAATAAAGGCAGCTTACCTACAGGAATGGGGGCTTTATTCTAGAAAGTAGTAGTTTAGCGGAGGATTTAGGTGAATAGGCTGGTAACCAAGCCTGTGGGAGCTCTCAGGATAATTCATAGCATAAAGGCCGATTTGAATCTCAAAGAAGAGCAGCGATATATTTAGCTGCCCTACTAACGTGCTGGAGAAAGCTCAGACAAAAGCAACAAGAGTGATCAGAGCTCTAGTAAATGTGAACTGAGGGGAAAAATTGAAAGATGAGACTGTGTCTAGTCTGCAAAAGTGAAGACAAGGCAACAGCCTTCAAATATGTAAAAGGTAGCTGCAACGGAGACTATAATAAAGCGTTGTCCATATCTGCTGGCAAAAGCACAACAAGTAAAAAGCTTAACTTGCAGCAAGGAAGATTTATGTTAGCTATCAGAAACATTTTCTAATGATAAGGACCACTGAGCACAGGAACATATTGCAGATCACCATAGGATTAAGACCTGATTAGGCCAGTGGTTTCCAATCTTTATTTTGCACCAAACCTCAACCTGAGAGAACTGGCAGGGTTCTGCCTCCCGTTGTTGTTTTGTCTTAAAACAAAGAGCCTTAAAGGCTTTTGAATACTGGAAATAACGATGGTGATGATGATGACACACACAAAAGACATCGCACAGGGAATGCACCAGCTCTATTAAAACCAAATGAGAAGTCAGCTTGGGAGTTAGCCACCTTTCATAATGGTCTTTAAGAGCGGGAGTGTGCTGGAAAACTGGCTGGGATGTGACTGGAGTGCGCAGGAGCTCATAGGGTGGTAGAGGTTGGGAGGCTGTGCGAGAGGAGCCACTGCAGACAGCTGCGATGAATCAGTCTTAGAGCAGGCAAGAAATAACTGGGTTTGGGGATGAGTGGAGATGAAGGGGAGCTAAGGACTCTTGCGGGCGGTCTTGGGGTTACTGGTGTGGCACAGGGCTGGGAACAGTGAGGACCGATGTGGAGGATGTGAGATGATAGTACGGTGGAGGGCACAGTCAGGGGTGTTTGCTGCTGGCTGGAAGCATCTTTTCCTTCCCCTTCCTCCACTGCTGTGGTGACCCCATGGTGCTACACCTCGCTGGGGAGACCCCCAACAGAAGCGGCCGTGCACCTCCAAGGGAGGCTCGGACTCAGTCTCGAGGCAACGGTATTTGAGCAGACTGCAAATGCCTACTGAGCAGCCTTTGTCAGATATATTGTCCTTGCCGGGCAAAANGGGGGGGCGGGGAGGATCTTTCTGTTTTCTGTGCTTCTTTTGCTGTTTAAACTGTACCTGTCTGAAGCCTAAAGAAACGTTCTCTGATGTAAATATGCATGTGAAAATGGTGAGATCCTGGTCTGCCGGCCATTGAGGGGCTGTGCAGATGGTGCCCTCAGTTACCCCTTTCCCAAGAGCCCGAGGACACGTCCTCAGGTTGTGTCACTCCTACCGCCCCAACCAAAATCCCATATTGCTCATGTTTGGGAACTAGAGTCACGATCTCAAATGTCGTCACATTAACTGGGTAGAGAAATGCCAGGCCTCCCACTACATACGTGTGGGTAGCACCTTTTCTTTGATTAGCTCAGAGCTTCTTTCTAATAGGAGTTAACCTTCGTGACATCCTTAAGGGACTAGCCCATTGTGATTAATCTTAATATCTCTGTCTTACAAATAGGAAAATCAGTACCAAACTTGCTCAGCATCATCCTCTAAATCATTGCTTGAGCCTGGAAAAGAGTATGCTATTTCTTGGAGGGGTTTTCCCCCAGTAAGTTGCTCTAGCAATTAAAACACACTGCTAGCTATAGAGAAGAAGCTAATCTGGAAATACTTTTCCTTCCAAAGGAGGCTTTAGTGCTGTCATAAGCCCTGCCTGGACAGATCCCTACATCCTCTCAGCTCCTGGCCCAACAAGGACTTGAAATGTGTCTGACTGAATTCGCAAGGCTCCAGTGTTGCCCCAGCACTGTATATACCATAATTTCTCTTAGAGGGAGTCCCAGCCCATGCTCAGCACCCCAAGATTAAGAAACGTTCAGAACTGTAAAAACACAAATCACAAAACAAGCTCAGTGAAGTCTGAAGAGCAGTTTTTGAACACCCCGATGCAGACGGTAAACCACAACAACAGTAACAGGAAAAGCAGCACCACAAATGAAAACCCAGTACTCCATTTGAAACTAAATTCATTTAATAAACTAGAAGAAATTGCTCAGCAATGAAAAAATCCAGCACCACCACCCTGACCACATAAGATACATGAGAATAAACAGACTTGTGGGCACACCTCAAGCAAGCTTAAAACAGCAGCATCCTCCAAAACAGTCTCCACGCTAGCAAGGTGATCTCACTGTCTGGTAGAAATAATGCTCATCGGCCAACTGTAATCAATCAATTTCATGGGAGTGCTTGCTATATATAAAAACTGAGGTTGGTAAAATGTACAGGACGTTTGTGCCAGACCACTTTCTTCTGACCTCGATGAGCAAACAAACTGAAAATATTTCTCATGGAAACCAGTTTTAGGTTACAGATCAGGTAATTACTTGGGAACTTCAGCAAAGGAGAAATCATAGCTCAGCAAAGCCTCCAGAAAACACTTACAGCGATGCTTTTGATTTGGTAGCAAAACCCCACTTGAGGTCTGCTTTTGCAGAGGCATCCAGGAAACGAGTTTTATTCTTGCTGGTGTCCTGGCAAAACAACTTTGGAAGGTGGGTGGTCCGTATTGGAGAGGCAGGTCATAAAGGGGATGAAGGTCTGCTTGCTGCAGTGGGTGGCAGGAGCCCCTTTCTGATGCTTGGGCACAGGACCAGTTTGTTGTGCAGGGGAAACATCTATCTTCTCTGATCATGAGCAAGGCTGTACATATAGACACACAAGTGTCTATATGTATCAGCAAATGGTAAATTACAACATTTCTTACTCACTCTGTGAGAACTAATTTTCCCGTGATTTGTGTCAAGCAGTTGATGGGTGGGAGTGGAAAGTCAATTAAAAGTACACAAATCAGATCTTTTACCATCATTTGCTATTAATAAAAAAACCTCAACTGCTTCAAACGTGCTTGGTGTTTTGTGGGGAAGGTTGAATAGATGAGGCATCAAAACAACTTTTGTACTTACATCTAACGGACGTATTAAATAAGGGAAGTAGTAACTGCAGTTAATGAACAGACAGGCTGAGACAGGCTGTTTCTGGTCACTGTGAAATAGATATTCAGAGACATACAAGTTCGTAAGGGTACAGATGGGCGCTCTGTGGCATTTCACTGGAAATCAGTGACAGGTGTGTGAAGTGGGAACGCTACCTGCTTGAGCCGAAGTTTGGAAAATCGCACCCACATCCTTCATGAACGTGTCTTGACCTTGCCCACCTGTTTCTAGACACAGGCTGGAAGAGGAAATGAGCTTTGCTGCTTCTTCCACTCCCAACTGATTTCTTAACTGTGAATGAACAGGGCCAAATGAAGAAAGTGCTCTTTTCACACCCATTAGCTAAACTGAAACCAAAATTCACTACACGAAACACTTTTATGCGTAACAGAAACCAAAAGTCTTTGCATTTAAAAAGAGTAAATACCCAACAACACAAAAAAATATTGATAATGCAATACATGATGTTTCAAACCAATCTTAAGAGTTACGGTGATTTCCTCTTTTTCCCTGTGACTTTGCAGCTTGACTTGAAAGTCACTGTTATCAAACTGGCAAATCAAGGGCAGCAATTGCTGGAGCTGAAGAGAAAGGTTTGTCTGAAGCCTCTTACTTCTCTGTGGGACCTCTTCTGCTGGGCAGAGTGGCTGATCTCCACCCAAAAGCAGAGCCTGATGGTACTAGGCCTTCTCCCTGTGTACAAGATGTAGTGGAGAGTGCAGATGGGAAGGATAAAAAGGACCAGGAACGGAGAAAAGGAAGGGTTCGTGAGGTGCTGGGAGGCTGGGTGCATTGTCTGAGGCCGCATAAAAAATTTGTGGCAGGCAGATGAACCAGTCGCCGGCGCCTGTGGAGGGTGTGTGCTGATTTCAGTGCTTCTTCCCCAAGCAGCTGCCAAGGGAATGATACCTGTATTATCAACTGTCACCCAGGTGTCCCTTCACAGTGACATTATCATTCATCAGCTCCTGGTAGAGCGTGTCCACAAGTGACTCGGCAGGGAAAAAATGGTCTTTTGTGCTAAATGACATTCTGCTGTATTTTGCACAATGCAGGAGGTATCAGAACATCTAACAAAAAGTGAAGCAACTGGAAGTCACCTAGTATTACCGTGAGGCTACATTTGAGACCTAGTCAAACCCATTCCTCTCAGATTATTGACTAATTCAGCCCAAACCACACACACACAAGCTGCCGGACTCCATCAGCATGTGCAAGATTGACGCTTACCATGGTAGACAACTCAGTCTTCATGGTGGCAGTCATTTGGCAGAAGATACTGTAAATTACTGTGTCTCATGGTAATTGATTAGGAAAGATTCTCTATTTTGACAGCAGCTCTGCTACCAAGAGGGGACACTATGAATCTTGGCGTAAGCACGATCTACAAGAGATATCCCTAAAGGAGTTTTACCGTGTTCAGAATGCTTGTTAGCATAACTGCTCCTGGGCAGTTCCTATCACTGGGTGGGAAAAATGAGGCAGAGAGTTACCTGCCTTTGCTAAAGCCATGGAGGCAGGTAGCACTCCAGCCAAATTCCTGTGCCTTCTTTGCAGAGATCCCCTGGGTCTCTATGTATCATCCTCACACAAACTCCACAGCATCCAGGCTGGGGACTGGACTTTGCAAAACAGTGAGCATCAGGGATTATTTCAGTTCTACCGGGTCTGGGAAGGAGAAACAGGGAATGAAAGAAAAACACTATATACTTTCCCCAGAGGGGTAGGGCAGTGCCTACAAATGGAAAATGGTGGGTTTTATTTTGGAACACACATAAATCCGGACTCCCTTCCCTTACTCCCCCCACCCTCCTGGGAGCTTCTGCTGAATTGAAGCTCCCTTGACATGGCCCTCAGAGCGGTGTGTGGCTTTCAGACACAGTGTTTTGAGCTCTCTTTGGGATACAAACTTTGGGCTTCATTCAAGAAAGCACTTAGGCATGTGTAATTCCTTAAATTTCAATGTGACTATTCATGAGCATAGTGTTAGCACATATTTAATTGCCTTCCTGAATATGGGCCAAAATAGAGAGTATCCCAGGAGTGCATGGGAAAGAGACTTAGTTTTCGTTGCTTTAATAGAGATAGTTGCTCCACTTAGAAGTGTTTGCAAATGGTTTGGGAAGGTTTAGGACTTCTTTCTAGCACATCTCTAGAGGGTAAAGCAGGCAACCAGCCCTACTACAAATGAGATGAGGTTTGCCTGTGTCTGCACCACCCCAAGGGGAAGGACTCGCATGAGAACTGATCTTTTTTCTCATTTTTTTGTATGTCTTCCCAACAAGTGCTCAGGTCCAATGTTCTACCTATCCACTTGAGAATTTATCAATTTTCATTAACGTCCTTTGGGAAAGAGCTCTGTATTTAAAGCATTCAATTGTGCAGGTAAAAATAGAAGAGAAAACTTTTTAAGTGTCTCATTTTTAAGACTCTGCTTTCCATTTCCATCACTGGAAGGTGATGAGGAGAAAAACGTGCTTTTAATGTTAGCTCTGATGTGGTAACAAACTGGAGGTACAGCACCAGTAACGATGGTACATTTCATTACCCTAACTCAAACTGCCACCCACTGTGTTTGATTGACATTGTTATTGAATGCAAAAACCATCAAACTCTTCAGTACTTTCAACCTGTCCTTCACCAAATAGTGTAAGTAACCCCTGTACTTTTCAAAACCATCTACAAAACATGATGTGATGGTTGTCAGGGACTAGCAGCAGCTTCCATTGGGCTTTTCAGTCAACATCCGAAACTGTGCTGGAATTTAAGAAAAATGAAGCATTTTGCCCAAGAACTACATTCATTTGTCCTCGTGTGGGTAACTATGGTCGAGACCTCCACATCTGTGATGAGATTAATTTTGTCTTAAAATAGATGTGTCTCAGATATCTATTAGGTGGCTAACGAAGGCTGAGAAGCCATTGCTTAATTTTCAGACCCCAGTTTGCGGCACCTGGAAGCTAGCAAGAAAAAAACCTGCCTTCCTCACGGTGACTTTCAGTGGTAGCTTGGCCTATGACGGTCACGACCCACATACGCAGGCGCCAAGTCGACTGAGCTACACTGAAGATTAGCACACTGACCGCTGCTGCAGGCTTAGAGGGTTTTGGGTTGAGTCATGTGTGGGTGGGGGTAAGGCTTTCTCCTTCACAACCAGCGTTATTTTCACCAACTGCCTGGGTGAGATGGGGGAGGAAGGAGGTCAATTAAACAGCCCTGCGTGTGTCATGCTTGTGGCAGCATCGGATGCTGGCCTCTGCCATGGGTGAGAGGCTGCTGAAGCCTGGAGAGGGCACCCGGGTGGTGCCTTGGTAGCATGAGGTCCCTGGGGCGCAGAATAGTCCCCTTCTTGTGGAGAGAGGCACAGCTGAGCCCTGGCATGGGTCTCTTCCTGAAGCCCTGCAGAGTGCTGGGGGTACCGGGGAATGGCTGGGGCGTGATGGGGGCTTGGGTCAGTGCCTGTCTGCTGCCCCATCCCACCTCTCCTCCTGCCCTCTCTGCAGCTGAGCTGCTCTTCATGGTGTAAAGGCTCTTTCACCTAAAGGATCCTGGGCCATTCCCGATTTTGCAATGGGCAGAGCTGTTTTGGGCCATGGGGTGCAAGCAGGTTAAGCCATGGTCCTTCCTTGCCACGTAGGAAACGGGGTCAGCGTGCACAGGAGCGTGTGGCTGATGATGCTACGCAGCAAAGTACATTGCTGATATTGCAATATGCCTCTGCCCGAGGTGACACGTGAATGTCTCCCTGAGGGAGGTGAGAGAAGTGCTTCTGAAAGATATATGAAAGAACTCTAAAGAGTATTTCTGCTTTAGCTGTTCCTGGGGAAGATGGCCCAGGAGAGGCAAAACACAAAGGGATACTCACATTTACACACAAGTACATTTTTATATGTTGTATGTGAGGATGGTGATCATACGTAGAGACAGGTAACAGAAAATTTGCCCAGGAAAAATCAATTCTGAAGGAAGACTGGCCTGTACAAAGAAAACGGACTACAACTGAAAGAACTATTTTAAAATCAGCAAACCTTGACCATTCACTTTGGGTGGGTTTTTTTTTGTTTTTTGTTTTTTTTTTTTTTAATTTATCTTATTTCTAAATATAAGGCCGTGCTTATAGTGGCACCTAGTGGCTATTATATTTATGGAGCTCTCCTCCCCAACACGGCTGCGAGCACAGCACCAGGAGAGATTTGCAACACCAGCTCTTTGCCTTTTTGTCCAAGGCTGACTTTCAAGTAGCATTTTTCTTGTGCATAATTTTCTTTCTTAGAGTATTGTCTAATGGATCAATGCCAAGATCAACACTGAATGTGGGGGGAGTCCCAGACTTTAGGGTGAATGTTGGGTTAGAGCATCTTATAAATAGGTGAAGTTCTGAACTCAGGTCTTCGTCTTATTTCAGAATCATAGAAAATGGATTTGAAAATGCAAAAATTTAGGGTGGTTCAGATTGACGAAAGCTTGAGGTAGCTTAGACCCAAGTTCCCATTTCATGTGAACTTTTAATGCTTCAGCAAAAGGGAAATGCACACCTACAGGTTAACCAAAGGGCAAGCGAGGCGGGCTCTGGCCATGCCTCCCTTCGTGCTGGCTGGTGCTCACCTGGTGGCACAGCATCAGGGCATTTGCTGAGAGATGGGACGTATCTTCTCCTGCCAGTGAGTAGCCTAAAGGGGGACACTGACAGCCAGGTTGCTGGTAAAATGACCCAGTAAGTGCTCTTCCTCTCAAGAGGCTGCACTGGCAGGAGAGTGCTTTCCCACAAGACAGCAAGAAAAAAAGAGGGAGGACAGTGCTGATGGCAGCTGAGAGGCCATGCCAGAGAAAGCATGGCCCCCACTGCCTGCCTCCTGCTCCTTTCCTTCACTCACAGCCACCTAACATGGAAGGGAAACCCTCCCATCTCTCCTCTTAGCTGTCTGCTGACCTTGCCACCCACGCAGGCTTCCTTTTCCTCTTCTCGTGGCTTCACCAGTGACCCCAGCTCCCCCTGCTCCCGTCCCCCCAGCTCTCCTCAGACCTCTGGCCCATCAATGCCTGCATGCCACCGTCACCCTGTGAGACCCTCCAGCCCAGTCCCTTGCTGCTCAGAGCTTCTCGCACCTCTTTGCTCCCTGCTCCCCATCCACGTCTCTCTTTTTCTTGTGCTGTGGACACTACTGATGGAAACCTTAGCATGATGCTCGTTTTTTCAGGTGCAAACTCCTCCTCTCTTTTCATCTGCCATTGCACTGTCTGGTCCCTCCGCCTTCATTGAGTCCTACCCGAGGAATTTCATCTCCTTTTCACCCATATTGGCCTTTACCTGTCTCTTCCTCCACCTCTTCCTCCACATTCCTTTCTGCAGAGCCCAGCAGGTTTTGCTAAGAAAAACAGCAAGCTCTGCTGTGACCTATCTCTTCCGTTTGACCCACTCTTTCCTTTAGTCACAAGCACAGCTTTGACTAACACCGTTATTCTGGGGACTACGGCCTCTCCTTCTGTGAAGTTCAGACACAACAGCCACAAAACAGGCCTGAGCAGTGACATATCATTGTCCACACAGTTAATTAGGAAGGTCCCGGCACACTAGGACTCTCTCAGCAATGCTGAAACATAGCTTGGGACTGCTCCCAACAGGCTGCAGCAGCCGGATGGGGTTACCTGTGTGGCGTGAGCAGGTGGGTGTCAGAGCTAAAAAGCCGTCTCAGGCCCGTTTTATTTACTAAGGCAACTGTAATCAGCATGATCAAAACTGTTATGATGAACGACTCATCAGCCAGAAGTCCTCACTGAGTGGCACTCCGGTCCTTCCCTCTCGGCAAGCTCCCTAAGCATCCCCCCACCGCCTGCTCTCGGGGATGGGGTGGAGGGGCCCTGGGTGGCTGTTCCTCTCTGCTTGCCCTGGAGATAGTAACAAAAGTAAGAGCTCTAAGGGTGGCGTTTTCTTCAGTGTGAGGACAGCTCGATTTACATACTGAATTGCTGTGTTAAAATAATTCAGGTAACAAGAAGGGGGAAGACCTAGAGAGCTCACGCGCTACAAAAGCCCAAGGGAGCTTTTTCTTATGTGCATACCTTACATTGTAATGTATGAAATATTGTAGCTAATGAGTCCCATTTACCTGAGATGTTAATACATCCACATCCTGTACCACTTTATCTTTTGACATTTTAGAACTTCTTTTTTTTTTTTTTTTTTTATGGAAGCGATAATTTTCTTGAGTATATTATCATGAATTCATTTAAACACCTAAAAGCTTGGCTATAGTCTAATTGTGACATAGATATGGGTAATATGAAATCTGCTTTTGCAATGCAAATGCCTGACTATTAGCAGAATCTTGTAAATTTGATTTTTGAGTTTGGAGCAGCAGCTGTTTATTCAGTTCGCAGGTTTCTTGCGGTTTGTGGTTTCTTGTGGTTTAAACATTTGCAGGGTGTAGACACTAACGAGAGCACTGAATTGTTTATGGGGATCTTTGAAGCAGCATTGCAAATTTGTTATGATTTTTTTTTGCCAGGCCAGCAGAAACATATTAGCCTCTCCTTATGCAAAGTCCCACGTGCAGAGTAACCTCACTAATCCAGTGCTTTGGGACCTTGCCACCATGCAGGTCAGTGAAAGTTTATACTGCTACCATTTGGCAGTTTATCACGTCCTTTCTTCGTATCTATTATTTGGAGGATTGTCCTTTTCCCAAAACAGGACATTCAGGCATAAAGAAAAATAAAAAAAGAGAATCATAAAATGGTTTGGGTTCGAAGGGACCTTAAAGATCACCCGGTCCCACGCCCCTGCCCTGGGCAGGGACACCTCCCACCAGACCAGGCTGCTCAAAGCCCCATCCAGCCTGGCCTTGAGCACTTCCAGGGATGGGGCATCCACAGCTTCCCTGAGCAACCTGTGCCAGTGCCTCACCACCCTCACAGTAAAGAATTTCTTCCTGATATCTAATCTATATGTACCCTCTTTCAGTTTAAAACTGTTACCCCTCATTCTGTCACTCCGCTCCCTGATAAATAGCCCCTCCCCACCTTTCCTGTAGTCCTCCTTTAGGTACTATATGGTCTCCAGGGAGCCTTCTCTTCTCCAGGCTGAACAACCCCAGCTCTCTCAGCCTGTCTTCACAGGAGAGGTGCTCCACCTTCGTGTGTGCTCACAGCGAAAGCCCATGTAAGAGCACTGGACGAGGCAGCAGGTCAGCGGTCATCTCAGCGACTCGTGAATTACCTCTGTAATGCCAGCTCTGCACTGGCAGCACATGAACCCATCTCCCTCAACAATCTCCTACCAAAATCTGTGAGGTAGAGCTCTGCTCAGCTTTTCTGTCTACTTTTGCTGGTAATTCCAGGCCAGTTCCACCACTGCCTGTTTTCCGCTTCAGTACTCAGCAAAATGACTTTCCAGGATCCATGATCATGCCAAGCTCCCTTGCATGAGCTACGGGGAGAATGAGCTTGTTGTCTCAAAGTCAAATGAAAGTGGCTGGACTTGTCCTAACGACTCCTAACTTGATAAATACTGATTGCAGAATGGTCCACTAGGGTTGTTGTCACCTCTATAGGGAAAGAGAAGAAGCTTTGTTGAAAAAGTCTGGGGAAACCTCTGAAGAGATATAGTTGTTGAAACAGTATTGCACTATGGAGAAATAAGAAAATTAATCTCACAAGCCCTTTCTACCTAATTCTTGACAACAGGCAGTCTTCCTCAGGTACATGGCAAAAGGGAGCCCTCTGAGGAAAGGGAGCAGCTCTGAGGAAAGGGACCTGGGAGTCCTGGTGGACAACAGGATGACCATGAGCCAGCAATGTGCCCTTGTGGCCAAGAAGGCCAATGGCATCCTGGGGTGCATCAAGAAGAGTGTGGCCAGCAGGTCGAGGGAGGTCATCCTCCCCCTCTACTCTGCCTTGGTGAGGCCCCACCTGGAGTACTGTGTCCAGTTCTGGGCTCCCCAGCTCAAGAGGGACAAGGAATTGCTGGAGAGGGTGCAGCATAGGGCTACTAAGATGATTAAGGGACTGGAGCACCTCTCCTATGAAGATAGATTAAGGGAATTAGGTCTCTTTAGCCTGGAAAAGAGGCGTCTGAGGGGGGACCTAATTAACACTTATAAATACTTGAAGGGTGGGTGTCAGGAGGATGGGGCCAGGCTCTTTTCAGTGGTGCCCAGTGATAGGACAAGGGGTAACGGGCACAAACTTGAGCATAGGAAGTTCCACCTAAACATGAGGAGGAACTTCTTTACCTTGAGAGTGGCAGAGCACTGGAACAGGCTGCCCAGGGAGGTGGTGGAGTCTCCATCTCTGGAGACATTCAAAACCCGCCTGGACGCGTTCCTGTGTAACCTGCTCTAAGGTGGCCCTGCTCTGGCAGGGGGGTTGGACTAGATGATCTACTAAGGTCCCTTCCAACCCTATGATTCTGTGATTCTATGATTCTATGATTCTCTAGGGTAAGTGTTGTATAGGAAGATTTCAGTTTTCAAGTTGCTTCACGGTCGGTTTCATTTTGGGCTTCAGCAGCTACGAAGGTTCATGAAACACAATGATTTATGTTGCAAATTCCAGCTCAAGAGAAACCCAAGCGACTCACCCGAGCCGCAGAAAGATCTCAGCATTTATGCCTTGTTTCTCTGAGCATCCATCAAAGACAGACCAGAAGGGCAGAGACCTTTTTAACAGCTCAGGCTGGCCATTCTCATCCTCCCTAAAATGGGCTACAAATGGGTGAAGGAATGCTGGGAAGTGGACGCCCCTCTTATCTTACGTGCTGGCCTTCATTTTTGGCTCACCTATGAATGTCTCACAGCAGCCGAAGCCCCATGCAAACGTGCTGCTTCTCCTCTTCCTACCGCTGTCCTTCATCACACGCTGCTCCCACTCCCACTTACCTACCTGCTGCCAGTACTGCCAGCCAGCATGGCCCATTTGTCTACTTTTTCCGTACTTATCATGTCTTTTCCTCCCACTGCTCTCATATTCCTTCAATAAACAAGCACACCTGTGCTGCTCGGCTTGTGTATGCTGCAGCGGGGGTGAGGAGAACAAAAAGGTGGGAAGAGGAGAGGAGTTGTGTTGTCAGTGCTGTGCCAAGGAGAGAGGAGAGGGAGGAAAAGGGACAGCTGGAAGGAGGAGGATTGACCGTGATATTTAAGAATATGAGATCTTTGTACCTAGCAAGGCAAAGGTTCTGGTTTATGTAGGGTCTCTTCCTTGCTGTTGACTGAATGCAAGAACCAGATCTGCTCTGGTCCTGTGATGGCAGCCCCAAGGACAGGAGGGTGGCACTGGGGATATCCCAGTGGCCTGGTGGGATGGATGTCCTTCAAACCGGGCACGGCAGACCCCGGCCAGCAGCAGCTTCCTGCCGCTGCCTCGCCAGCCCTCCCACCGCAACCGGCTTGGAGGCACCACGTCTGCTGGGCTCTGGGGATTCATTCTGTTTTCTCGGTCAGGATTTACTGTAGTGTCAAGTCTAATGATACTCCCTCTGCTCTCCCTGCCATTTTGCCAAAGCACATGGCCGTAGCTCAGGTAAATTACAAGCCTGCAACAAAAATTACTGGGTGTAACTCCCTGGCCTGAGTTAAAAGGATGATAGACCCAGGGATGGCAGAGCTTCCGCCTCAGCCTGAGAAACCATGAGTTGCCTTTTGGAGCCCACAGCTTTAAACAGTATTGCAAAGTCTCCTTTTTTTTTCCCAATCCCTTTTGTTTCCCAGCCCAATGGCAGTGCTTTTACTGGCTCGGGCAGCTGCACAGCTGAAGGGTCATAGGACTGTGTACTCTCTGATCTTTGCTTCCAATCCAGAAATACCACAGACAGTAAGAAATTCTTGTTCAGAATTTACTGTCAGGGAGGCAGTGTAAAGCATTTTCATTTTAATGGGATTTCCCATTTCTTCTTTTTCAGCTGCTGTGCCAAATTAATAGAAACAAGCAGCTTTGCCCTGGATGCCAGCCTGTGGTGGTTCCTCTGCCACGTGCAGCAGCTTTCCCTCTCTCTTCTACCAGGACTGAGCTTTCTACACAAGCGCCTGACTTCAGGCAATGAAATATGAGGTGAGAGAATGCAGCTGTTTGGGCGAGAAAGGCACCGCAGCCCACGTATTGCTGCGCTTGTTAATATTGGACTTGAGCAACAACAGCAAAATTCATTTCTGTTTCTTTCCTAATCAGACGCCACGGCACTGTCAGAGATATTTGTGTGAAAACTCCCTCTCAGACTTCGCTGCTGACCTGGAGTGGGCTTTAGACTTCAATTTTATAATTCCTTCAAAAGTTTTGTCCAGTTTTGAACTGGCTTAACCTGGAGGCCATCCCTATGTCAATGTGCCCCTCTGCAATCTGCTGGGATGTCTTATGAGTGCTGTGGGCTAAGCCCACCATGCTTCAGTCTCCGCAGGGATGCTTCATTCTTCCTGCCCGGACTACTTCTCCAATCATTCCTCACTCTCCCATCATCTGACTGAATTTCTGAGGTCCATCCTGGTAACCACACAAGCACAGAGGGGCTCCAGACATGGGAGCACGGCTCATGGGAGCGGGAAGGGCTCCGCTGGGTGCAGCTTATAGGGAGGTCTGTCTGGAAGAGAAGGCAAAGAGAACACTTACCCGCAGGGCAAAACACTTTCGAGAGTCATCATTTGGCACAGTACCCTTACCTTCCCCTGATGGGAACAGCCTGTCCTCATCAGAGAAGCATGAAGGCTTTGTCTTGGGTCACCAAATGGTATCCGTCTCCAAAAATACCTTCCTGCTTCCAGCACAATCCTCATTGTTGGGTCAAGCATATTCAGTACCCAGTAACTAATACAAGAGTTTGGCTGTGACAAATGCTGATTGCAAAAGGCTTCACCTGCTAAAGAATCGCTCAATTAGTCAATTAGTTGCTCTGAAGGAACAGAGAATGGCTAAAGACCAGATTTTGGGGTATTAGCTGCGATCTCTGGAGTGACAGAAACTAGAGTGTGAAAAGCAGCACACAGGCGAGTTACAAACTGTTTCCAGCCAGCGTCCTGGTCTCTGGCCCAGAGAGGGGAGGTCAGAGCGTGACCGCCTTTTCTTTCAAAAAGGCCTTTTCATCCCAGCAAGCTCTATGTTCCCAGCATGTATACTCCTTTTCATCCAAATACTCCCTCTTTGGAAAAAAATCCTTTAAAAAGGATTTCACCAGAACCCAAACAATGACAACCAAATAAACTAGCAAGTAAAACCTCCAAGAGCACCCTCAGGACAACAATTCTGCTGCTTCTTGAACTTGGGAGACTCATTTCCCATGGCGGTGGGCCAGCGCTCTAATGCCTAGATGGGTAGCGATGATGCCACTTGCAAATCAGTGCCATTCACTGTATTACAAAGATTGGTTCGTCAGATGCTCATACAGATGTTGTAGCTCCAGAGCATTCACAAGAGGCAAAGAGTAACTTAACAGCTCCCAATTAGCTTGTAGAAAAGAATACATGGTGTTTAAGGTATGCCAAAAAAAGCAGCATGCAACTCTTCTGAAAGAGCAATGCTGCTACTCCTTGTGATGCTTTAGCCTCCTGCGGTGCCAGATGTAGCTAGTGTTTTACTATTTCTTTCTTCAAATAGCAGTGCTCAGGGGGGATAAACTTTACTTAACCTAATTAATTTTAATCACAGCTTTCAAATCTCATACTGTGCAAAGAATTACAAATTGGAATACATTAATAGAAGCCATGGTTTATGCTGCAAGCTAATCGGGAAGTGTGCATTTACATTTTCTGCATGAGTTTGCAATTACCATTAAAATAAAATTCAGTTATGTCCTTTTAAATTGCTAAAATGTGAAGAACAGATTGAGCTGGTCCCATTTGTTGTAGAAAATGACTTGAAAATGGCCTACATTTCAAAGAATTAAGTGATTCTTACTGAATAAGAGGTTTTAGAAAATGATTTTCCAGTTGTCTAGAGTTAAGGTGCTTCCAGGCATTCTGGTTTAAACAATCTTTCTTTTCAAATAACGGATTGCTTAATGTTTCCTACCTGCTTCAGTACAGGTTCATGGAAGGAACAAAGGGAGTTCTCCCACAAAGCCTCAGCTACCTCTTCCTTTAGGAGCAAACCAGCGAAACAATTTCAGCTGACCACATCCAAAACCTAACTCCAAGGTATCACAGCACTGAGCATCAGTCCAGAAATTTTCCTTCCCAATGGGGAGGTTCCTCCTCATGTCATATAAAAGGTGGGAAGGGGTGGTGGGGCGGCAAAAATACCCCCAAACACTAAAATGCAGCAGCTCTGAGATTACACTACAAACGCAGAACTCATCCCCATGTCTTTGAAATTGCTATTCTGGTAGGACCAGGCTTAAAATTTTAGATATACCAAATGATTTAAGGTCCTTTGTCCCATTAAAGAAGAATAAATGTATGCACTTGGAAGACTGATCCCTTCAGCTACTGACAGTGACTGGGGCCCGTTCCTCGGTGCCTGGCTGTGGGATTGATAGACCACTCTTCAGCAGTTCCCGCTTTTGTGTCTGGAAGATTAGGTGCCAGATTTCTGTGGTCTGTGTCACCCTAAGTCCAGGGACTTCGATTTCAGGGGTGCCTGTGACTACAAAAGGAGTAAAAATAGGGTGTCTTTGGCTTTGCTGATACATGCCAAAGGAGCTGATGGGCTTTTTAGAGGACTGTGATGCCAGATCAAAATGATTTGGCCAACTAGTGTTCATCTTCAAAAGCAACTCAATCTTTTAGGAAACTAAGTCCCATTGACTTTGGTGGAAACCTCAGCTTCAAGGTGCCAGACACCCTTCTGAGCGTGCAGCTCAGATACCCAAGTCATCTGGCTCTCTTGAGAAAGTGTTATCTCACTAGAAATGGCTTCGTTTGCAAGAAAAGTTGAATCGTTCCCCAAAGGACTATATAGTATATAGACTATATTCAGATTATATAGCCTGACAGTGCCCAAAATTGGTTTTAATATAAAGTTTCACATCACAACGACAGTGTTCAAGAGAGTATTGCAGTGTTTGTATTTATTTTCCAGCATAAACCTGCTGCAACTTAACCTTTTTTTTTAATTCAAGATCATGTAAACTGAGCACTGCAAAATCAAGAGGAAAACCACAGTCTCATCATAGTTTGTACAGACACAGACACAGTGTAGTCTTTTGTATAGCAAAAAGGTCAACATGCATGGCTTTTGGGAAAACACAAGCAGATCTATTATAGATGATAACCTTTAGCTAAGTTGTAAACTTCATGCGTATTAAATAATTGATAGTACATCACAGCTTCAGGAAAGCCATGTAGAACATGCTGAGTTTCAAAAAAATGGCTTGTGATAATGATTTTTTTGTAAAACATAATAGAAAGTACAAATATTGACACGGAGACCAACAGGATGTAACATTTCCATTTTACTAAACAGATTATGGTATCGAAAATAGCGCTGAACCCACTAAAATCTCTGGAAGAGGAAAATTAACCATGTTTTCACTGTGAAATATCACTGCAAACTTGTATTTGCCATGGAGAGCTTGTTCAGGATTTCTTCTCTTTAAAAATGCAGCTTAAATGCTCTGTAGAGTGCTCATAACCACAGAATGATATAAGTAGCTTTAAAGGAAATGATGAGCTGATTCTTAACTGATGTAAATCATCAGAGCTCTGCTAGAGTAAGTGGAAACCTACTCAATGGACAATTTTAATTTTAAATAAGATACAGACTGCAGATCCACCAAAATACTTTCCATGTACTTTAAATTGCAAAGAGAAGAGGAAAATTCACTTTTCCACCCCTCCAGTTTCCGTAGGTGACTATGAGACTACATGCTCACATAGCAGAAGAAAACGCCAAAGGACACCTCATTTTCCTTTCCGTCAAGCTCAGGTAAATCACAGATAATTTTAGAAAGCTTGCACTGTTGCAAAAAATATATGGTCAGAGGGAGCATGTAGTTAAAAGCAGAGATGCCTTATCTCTAAGTGATTTGTCTGCATCTTTTATGCCAGGTAGGAGGGTGAGGGCAGTGCAAATGCCAGACTTCTGCCTTCAAAAGAGCCTTGCTGGCAGCTGAAGCAGAAGCTGGACTCCAGCAAGCGCTTTTTGAATCCTTTCAGGGTTAAAGATAAGAAGCCACTGAGGGTACGAGGCTTACCCCATCATCCAAGTTGTCTATTAAAAATAAATAAAGGCTAAGATACTTCTAGGATAGATAATTCTAAGATTATTTCTTCTTAACTGCTATAATCTTTTTTTTTTTTTTGTGTCCAAGCCCATCCAGCCTGGTCAGCCTGGGTTTTAAGTAGGCTCTTTGTAGTAGCTGCAAACCCCAGCCTCTACCCAAGTGCACATTTTCTTTGCTCTTAAATTATTAACAACGTCTAACTTCAGACACAAAACCATTTTGCACCCGTTAGAGAGGCTTTGTGCTCTTGAACAGGCTCCACGTGATGTTCCTTGCCAACAATTCCGGACCAGAAGGAGGAAACCACTGCAATTCCCATTTCCAAGCTGTAAAGCAGCTTTCAGCACCAGCAGCTGACTACTTAGTGCATTTTAATTAGCTCAGGAACATTCCCAGGCCACTGCGTTGAAATGAAATGTGCGCACAACTGAAGACTCGCTCACTGGCAATCAAATTTTTAAGTTACCAGGCCTGCTGAATCCTCTCCGCAGAGCAGAGCCACTTCTTCAAAAGCAGCGATATTCCTCCAAGGGTAAAGGAGGGGAGAAAAAGTGCGCCCTATTTTTGCATCATCACAGCTTTCAGTAGTACAAAATTCACTGCTCTGTGGGAAAATGCAAAACAAGAAGTCTTAATAAGTACGAAGTCCTCAGTGCTCTGACACGTTAATGCAAGGGAAAAATTGCCTTGCGCAAAAGAGATTTAGCACCACTTCTCTGTTGCCAGGTCCTTATTCGGCATCTCATCACAGTTACGGCGCGTAGCATCACGGTTTGAAGGGCTCTGTGAGCAACACAGCTCAAAAAAAAAAAAAAAAGCTTTCTCCTCCTGCTGCTCAGCCCTCCTTCAGCAGAAGTCTCAGACGTCCCAGAAGTCTCTAGCATGACGTGATTTAGCCCCTGCTGGCAGTCTCAGTATAGCTTAATTAACTTTTTCAAATTTATTGTGATTTCTTGCAGATCCAGCGTAAATGAAGTGTCTTGGCTACTGCAAAGCTGACACCGAGAAACTGTGCCGAGAAACTACATGTATTTATTACCACTTATATAGTGAAAATATATTGCTTTTGTCTACCAGTATGCACAATAAAGAGAGGAGTAACACATTTTTCTTGTTCACTTTGCTTGAATTTGGAGGCTAATTTGTGTCTATCATGTAATTATTTCTATATATTGGCACATAAGGTCAATAATTAGGTAGTTTAAAACCCGTCTGTGCATATGTCCAGCCTTATAACAGAGATTACAAGTAGAGGATGACTGTGCAAGGCCTCTTTACTTGCCTAAACTTCAGTGATGAAGAATAGGTGGAAAAAACCCCAATCCTGGACTGGCATGAAGAAACCATTGATCAAAAAAATCGACTGATCATTTCAATCATAATTTAGGGTACTGGTGGAGCAGATCTCGGCAATGCTCTGCTGGACAGGCGTTGGCCTTGTCTGGCTCCTCGGATGGGTGAGATTCCCCAGGAGCGGGGGGTGTAAGAGCACCCCAAGCTAAGCACGTACAGAAATTTCTACAAAACTCAAAAAGGCGACTCTCCCAGCAAGTGACGACAAGTCGTATCTTGGCTGACACAGCGATGGTACACTGAGAGCAAACACAGGACACAGCGCCATGCCGCAGCCTGCCGGGTTTTGGCTGTACCCTCCTGAATTCAGCTGTATTTTCTGGATCATTGCAAGAAGACTCTGGTATAATTTTTTTTAATTTTTTTTTAAAGGTAGAGCGAGTTTGGCCCGGTTTCGCACACCAAGTAGGCCACAGTTCTCTCAAAACGATGGGCCTCCAGGGAGCCACGAATACCTAAGCTAAGTCAGGAGACTAGCAAAATTTATTATTTTGTAGAGCCTTAAAGGCTTTCTCTGGATATAAGTGAAACATACATTTATTTAATTTTTGTTTGCTCTTGCAGTGGTGTCACAATAAGAAATGCATTTTTATTTACGGCTCTCCAGTCACTGCTGGATTTGTAAAAGGAAGATGATCCTGCTTTTCCTGTGCTCTAAATAGTAAAAAAAGAAACAGTTTGAGCCTCCTGAGAAATTCTTTCTCCTTATGAGCACTGCCTGTGGAGATACAGCTTTAGGCACATTCTTTCCTAACTGCACAGCATTCTAATGTAATTAAGCACAGTCACTTCTAAGGAAGATCTTGAAGTGTATAACACAAATAGATCCCTGTCAGCCTCTTACTTCAACCAAAAAAAAAAAAAAACCCCATAATTTTTAAATGCTTTTACAGAATTTTTAATCAGTTACAATGTGTTTGGTTTAGAATATTTTACTCTCTCCTTCAATTATAAAGTTGTTTTGAGCATTATCAGAAAACTCTCTCTATTGGATTGTTTAATTTCATTCATAGATATATGATATAGATATATTCATAGATATATTGCAGCAAGCCTAAAACTCATGGTCTTTTATTAAAGCCTTTTATACACAGGAGACAAATTATCTCATATTAAGATGTAATTTCATCACCCGGTTACTCATATCCAAAAGATGTACCCATTCATTCATTGCGATCCCATTTTCGCAACAACAGCTGACCTGGTTTGTAGTTGGTTTGCTTCCACTTGTATCAGTCTCATCAAATTAGATGCAAAAAGCGGTAAAAAAAAAAATAAATAGGAAAACCTTTGCTAACTGAAGGGATGCACTCCCTCTAGCAGAGCTAGATACAGGAAACCTACCCTGAATTGTGCTGCTTTACTGATTCAGGGACAGAATCATTGGAGCCCACTAGATGTATTACTGGATGGACAAGCAGGAAACTTGAATCTTACTCCCAAATCAGCTATGGACCCTCTGGAAGGTCAGCTACACTCCCTCAGGTCTCTATTTCCCTGTAATTGTGCTTTTTGGGAAGTGATTTGAAGCCTTCAGGTGAGAAATACTCTGCAGGTGTTATATATCAGTAATAAAAGTAGGCCAAATGACTACATCTTTTTCCCCGTAAAGGCTTCCCATCACCCACGGAGGCTGTTCTCCGGGATTTCCTTGGTGTTTTTACCCCATGAATTGTTGCAAGATGGGCTTCAGTTTCTGGTTTATCATTGTAAGCCTGTGCTGAGACTTGTGCATCAAAACACTGGTGGAAATCCAAGCACTGCTGTAAATTTTCTTATTACCTATGCTCTGTACATTGCCAAATAGGCTTTTGCCTCCTGGTTGCTGCAATGATGTTTTTCACAAGACGCTGCTGCCTGTGAGACCAGATGACAGCACTAATGACCCATGTCCTTGTTCTCTGCTTCTCTTGCTTACGCCTCTTGTTTTTCCACACTCAATTAAGGAAAGGAATTGAGGTTAATATTCCTGTCCTTGAAATTAAATCTATCCTTGCCCCACCGTGCAATTAATGAAAACAATTTTACAGAGCCTTTCATCTCTAGGTCACTGGTTTATTTAGTAGGAGTTGACAACGACTTATGCCGTTAATTTGCCTGCTGGGTGGCAAACACAGAGCGCGCCGGCGACGTTAGCCTGGATTGTAGGCATTCACCTTGCAAAACTGCTGCCACAACTTAACACCCCTGCTGCTCTTGAGGTGAGGAGTTGTGGTGGCTACAAGACCTCTCTTTGTATCACAGGTCCTCCTGCAGCCCGCAGACACACCAAGTTTACACATGGCCCGTGCTGCTCTCGGTACTGCTGTATCTAGGGGCAATTAGATAAAACTGACTATTAGAATGTCAAACATTAGCCTTGGCCCAAATAACAGGGTGAGTTACGCTACGCACTCTTACTGTGAAAACTGCAGGTCAGTTATATATTTGGCTATTAAATGATTTTAAGGCCCCAGAACATGTTCAGCAGCACAAACACAACGGATGGATCAAAATAAGTGTAGGTATCATCTCTGTTTTTCCTTTTTAGCAGATACTGACAAATGGGGAGTTACTGGGGTATTCACAAATGCTGAATTTCAGGCATCTGAAAGTAATCTCTCCCAGATCCACTTACGTAGTCTATGGGGATGTGGACTCTCAAGGCCGAGTTGTACGTTCTGTATCAGTCAGGGGCTTAAATTCAAGCTCACAGCTTGAATTACTGTGGAGAAATACTTCTCCCTTGCCTGTAAATCAAGTGGGAGAAAACATCTTTGTGAATACTACTTTCTACTTCCGGTAGTGCCCAGTGACAGGACAAGAGGGAATGGGCACAAACTTGAGCACAGGAAGTTCCACCTAAACCTGAGGAGGAACTTCTTTACCTTGAGGGTGGCAGAGCCCTGGAACAGGCTGCCCAGGGAGGTGGTGGAGTCTCCGTCTCTGGAGACATTCAAAACCCGCCTGGACGCGTTCCTGTGCAACCTGCTCTAAGGTGGCCCTGCTCTGGCAGGGGGTTGGACTAGATGATCTCCAGAGGTCCCTCCCAACCCTGTGATTCTGTGATTCTGTGATTCTGTGAACACTTCTACCACTGCTCCAGTTACCTGCTCTGAGGCTGGGCTTGGAGAAAATGGTCAGTATGGGAAGAACAGCCATACACGGGGTGGAGACAGCATCACCCCTCTCTTTGTGACAGAGGCGGCTCTGTCTCTTCAAGCTCACAGCAACAGGAACTTCTTCCATTCACTGCTGTCCCAGATACACTGGGGTAGGCTTTCCAAACACAAGCCCTCTCAGCTCTTGAAAATAAAGAAAACCCTGTCGTTCTCTTTTCCTCGTCTCTTCAGAACAAACCAAAAAAGATCCCCGGAATTGGGGCTTACTTATAATCACGTTGAAAATTTTTGAACTCTGCTGTGCCTGGAAGAAAGGGGAGCCGGCACTAGTGCATTATCAACACTCACACAGCAGCGCTCAGGTCTGAGCAGATACCAGGGGGAGCATTAGTCCAAATAAATACCAGACACAGGATCACAAAGGCTCAGGAGAGCTCAAAGTACTTAGTGTTCATCGTCTGATTCTTAAGGGATTTGTATTTATGTCAAGGTAATAAGCGAAGAGCATAGCCTGCGATTCATTGCCGTACTGTACATGTATTTTTATGCAACTGACTGCAGTAACACTGATGCTGCCCTCAATTTTTGACTGGCTTGTGGAGGTGCCCACTCTCCTCCTCTTGACGCCCTCAGGCTGGATGTCAGCACAGACCACGGAGTTGATACAGCACTGAGATTTGAGAAACCTGTTGTGATGATCTTGCAAAAATCTTCACAACGTGGAGCGCTGCTGTGGTGGCTTGAATACAGATGAATCAATGCCTGGCCTGAACGCTTCTGTATTTAAAGCGTATTTTAGAGCTACTGCACACTTGTCCATTACACAGCAGGAGGGACACTGAACCAGAACATAATCAGTCAGCATTTTTAAACTTCCTTTTAGCGCTTTTTAAAACATTCAGCTCATTCATCCTGCAAGAAAAAAGGGCTCTTGGGAGCTGGCAGCACCAGCTGACAGAGGGCTACTACAGATAATTTTATATTACACTGCCAGCACCGATAGCTCTTTTGTTTTAACGAGTGATCTAAACCTCAGATTTCTTAAATATTAATTTACGGATTACTTTTTAATTGATTCTAGTGGAGGGGGATTTTACTTTTTAATTGATTCTTTGGGGAGGGGGGAAATAAGGAATCATGAGCAATGCTGTCTTTTGGTGCAAGAAGACACTTTAAATGAAGAAATCTTAAGCAGCAAGTTGTTTATCACTATAAAACATTTGTAAGAAACTGCCATTTCAGCTGCTGCTGTGATATCGGTGAGACTTTCTAGGGAAGCGTGGAAGAACATCCCTCCTTCCTACCCCCACACATGCTGTTACCGGTCAAGGACTGTACTCTCTTGGGAGTCCAGTATTTGCTAAAAAGCCTGGCAAAGAGCAAGCAATCGCACGATACCGCTGTAGTTGTGACAGCGAAAGGGTCTCAGCCAGGTTTGCTGGAAGAGTAACAATCTCTCCAAGAGACAGAATTGGAAAACTCAAATTTTTTAGGAACACCATCCCCAGCCTTTCCCTGACCAAACAACTTTATACGTCAGGATTAACATGCCAAATTGACTGCAAATTCATTTTCCCCCCTGGCATTCTCCCTCATTTTTCTTGCAAATTTTTGTGATTTCAGCATTTGGTTTCATTTCAGAAAGGGACTTGGCAGGTTCACTTTCTGTGAAGCCAAAGCTCTGCTTTCCCCCAGCAACTTCAATATCCAGACTAGAAGTAATTGCTCAGGAAAACAAAGACACAGTGCTGCTTAAAAACTTGTAACATCAACACCTAGGTGCCATTAGACTGATGTTCTCCCTGCTAAAGATGTTCTGAAAATGACTCACTGCCCTGTTACAAAATGTGCTCCCAAATAAATCAAGTAAAGGCTAAACTTCTCTTAGAGCCATCCTCTTTGTAATTGGATTTTATGACTTTAGCAACTGTCTAATCTCTGTACATGAACCTTATTGGCAGAGACTAAATTTGTAGGAGCTGAACAGAATACGGAAAAGCTGTGTGCAGATGGTGACATCAGCCAACTCCTCTTCCAGCTCTGAGCCTGGGCACCAGGGAGGGGGAAAAAAAATCCCCCAAATCAGAGTTCTCAGACAATTAAAACCAAGTTAGATTCTTAATGTTCACCCCTTTTTGCACCTTTCGTCATTTATCACGACAGGATTATCTTAAAAAGAGATCAAGAGCTTAGCCTGAGGTCCTGCTCCTGAAGCAGTTAGATAAAAAGTTATGCTTTATGGAGGGGCAAATCGATCTGCCCCTCCACCTTGCTCAAGCCACTGACTTGGAGAAAAGAAGCTGCTGCTGCTGGTAGCTCTCATGCGGGTACACTGGCTCCTTCCACTCTTGGAAAGGAAAAGTCCTCTCCGCTGCACCTACTCAAAGCCAGCCAAGGCTGAGGGTTCGTCCAGGAGGTGCAGGTTACGTGGTCCTAAAACCACAGAATTAAAGCATCTGAGATTGAAAGCTCAGTTTGACCTACAGCACTTTTTGGGGGGGGGGCATACCATGATATGCAAAGTAAACAATAAGCCGGCCAAACTCGGATGCCCAGCGGCACTGACAAGGCTTTCCCCTCTTCTTTCCTTTCAGGTCTGCACTCAGAGCAGAGTCAAGTCAAGTCAGAGCCCCCAGGGAGGCAACCATGAAAGCCCCCACCACACCACTTGTTTCACCACATGGTTCCTTCAGGTTTGTGCCAAAGCTCCAGGTGCGTTTCCATGATCCAGAGATGTGGGATACAGCGTGCTCGGTGACCCTCACACCCTTGGTGTTTCCCCTCCCTCCAAAAAACCCAAATCCTTCCTCAGCCATCTCTTGGTACCTAGTGTTTTTGATGAGCATAAGACGATGACCCTAAACCTCCCACTTTGCTACAGCTGTGGTGTCGGCCACCACTCGAGGACACCTGGAGCGGTGGCTGGAGACCCTTAATGGGACCCAGCGTGCCTGCCAGCCCCCAGCCGCGGCACCCTGCTCTGATGTAAACCCCAGCTGCACCGACCACGACGGCTCCTTGCGCCGCCTCTGCCTCTCGGCTCCCAGCCCAGCCCGTCACCGACAGAAGCGGCTTGCGGACAGACAGACCCTGCGGACAGACAGACAGACCCCGGCCGCCCTCCGAGGATCGAGCTGAAGTGGCTGCACCTCCTGCCTCACGGGCAATTCCCAGCTCTCCTCTAGCCGCGCTGATAATGGTGATGTAAGAAACTTTTAATAAGAGTCTGATTCGCATGTACCATGTTTAACTTTTTAGAAAACAGCTGTTTGAGGAGTCCCCTAGGGAGGGGCACAGGCAGGCTCTTCTGGAACCCTAGAGAACAAAGATGTTCACAGGAACGCTTCTGCAGCGGTGGCTTGGCAAACATGGACATCCTTCGATGATAGGACAGTTTATTTTCTCTCTTAGCCTAATCTTTGTAACTTTGCCTGGTTTTGGGAGGGAGTCGGAGTAGTCTTAAACATATATTCACACCAGCTTAAAAGGCTGGGTGCAAACAGCTCGGCTTTTCTTAAGCGGCTCTTTGGCCACCCCTCTTTTCGCACCACAGGGGCTACCAAGACAGTCACGGTGGCTTTGCAGATCGCTTGAAAGCGGACCAACAGGTGAAGTCCACCTTACTGCTCCTCGTGAAAAAAGAGAGGAACAGACCCAGACAGAGCCCTCAGGCACGTCTTCCTCATCATATGATCTTCATGTCTCCTTCAACTAGGGATTTTTTTCTAATTTTCCACCGTAAGCTAAAAATCACGTCCCATCCCCCGTGCTGAGCCCATAGGTTGTATGAACGCAAGTCACTCCTTGGTCCTCTGCCTAAATAGCACAGAAGAGCAGCCCACGTACAGCTGCTCCGCTGCCTCTCCTCTTCAACACCAGTGGGAGGGAAAAGCATGGCTGGGAAAAGGGAAGACCAATCCATTTCCACCAGTGTGCATGTCAGCGTTAGCAGATTCATAGTTACGCAGGGAGGACGCACTGCTTAAGGACAGGGAGAGGTCCGAGGGGAGCCGAAACTCGCAGCTGGGGTCTGCACACAGCCAGGGCGCCACAGTCGGGGTGCACGGTGTCACCCTCCACCTCCCCCAGCACCGGCGAAGAGCTGTGATCCCACACCAAGGAGGCAGGGGCTCCACTCCTACCGCTTCCACCTCTGCCTCTCGCTTCCCAAGGCTGGATAAGCTTTTAACTTCTCGCAATGCAGCGACCTGCTCCTCTCTTTCCATCTGTAAAAAGCAATGGTTCCCAAGAGCAATAGCTGGGCTGCTTTTATCCAAATTAGAAGGGGGGTAACAACAAAGCATGTGCAATTATGTGAACACGAGACTGTTTTATCCTCTGGAGCATCTCAAAGTTTTAGCTACTTACTGTAAAGCACACAGCTACAAGTAACCTTTTTTAAAATGAATGCTTGTTTAGGTTAAAGCTGTAGGATTAGCAGTGCTCTTTAAGTATTTTACGACAGTATTTTATTAATAATTCAAAATTTAAAGTATTTGGTCTAAACTGAAGTTTTGCTCATTCGTGAAGTACCCCTCCACGACCACAGCCAGGACGTAGGTTCACAGTTAAAACATTTGCCGCAAATCTGTCCAAGTGTGGTGGGAGATCTCAGCTTGTCCCTGCAAGAAGCAGAAAAGGGTTACCCGGGCACAGAAAGCAGCTGATGCGCTCTCACGTACACACACCCATATTTACCTGCCTCTACAGAGCTTGATCCTCGCAGGCGTAGAGCGCCTCTCATCTAGTGACATTTTTAAAGTAAGTAAAAGGTAACTACAGAAAGCTCAATTTTGGAAATGAAGACATCTGCCAATTCTGATTTGATACATGCAGCTCTCTATACCTAGGTACCTAACAGTGTCTGTACGTGTGCAGACACACGCTCCCAGGAGTACTTTCATAACATCCTCCTCTTCCAGCAGTTCGCCACAGGAAAATCTGTATTTATTTTGAGGGGTTGAGTGTGCTGCACCATTTTTTGCCCTTATGTTTTCATACTAACCTCCAGGTTTGAGGAGGGCATCTGAAACGGCCGAGTTGTTCAAAGCAGCTCGGAACCGACCTGAAGCACCATTTTGTGTTTTCCACAGGCAAGGAGACAGCTAGGGGTTGTCTCCGTCTGCGGTACAGCGCTGGAAACTCTCACTTTGTGTGAACAAAACAGAGAAGTTCCAGGGAATGGAATTTGTCCAAACAGAATAAGGAGAGATGAGCACTTATCTTTTTGTGGAACATCCGACTGAAAGATGTGGCATTCTTAAAATATCTTGCTACTCAGCTATGAGCAGGACCATTCATCCTACACCCTGCTTCTGCACACAGGAAGGGAAGAGCTCATAGCAGAAGAATTTTCTTTCGGCGGTGGGAACAACTGCATGATGATTATCCCCCACCCCGTGTGGGATTCCATCGGAGATCATGGATGCCCTGGCAAGCGTTGGGGCATTACTACGTGTTTGTGGAAGTCTCTCAGCTTTTATTAATTAGATTCCTGACAACGCAATAAAACCCTGTAGCAGAAAGCCACACTGCTCATTCCTGAATCATATGAAATCATTCACCATTTTATGTACAAGTTTTGAATTACAATCTTCAACTTCTCATCAGAAAAAAAAAAAACAAAACCCAAACCCAAAAGCCTAAAGAAAGCATTTTTGGCAGAACTGCACAGTGTACAGAAGTATACTTCCAATTACAGGGCATCTTACAGAACACATACTGTAACAAAAAGCAGAGCCTGTCACCTTTTCTGAGAAGGCAGTGCCCAGACAAAACTAGGTGTTTCACCTCCATTATTAGAGGAACAGCTTTAACTGGACAAAAGAGTACATGAAAAAATTCCTGAACACTCCAGATAGTTTAACAGAAAAATAAAAGTACATTTGTAAACAACTTTAAAATAAGAGCCTTATTAAAATAGTAACTGTCATTGAAATTTAAGCTGGTAAACTCTTCTTAGCCCAAACCACTATATTCTACCCTTACAGGTTATTTTATGACACACAGGTTTCGCCACACAGAACACCGCACAGAAATCCGGGCAAACTACTTTTTAAATTTTTGGTGGAATCAAGGAAGGGGCAATTTGAAGGCAAAAGGTCAAACTCCAAAATTCCCTCTGTAAGTGGACAAGGGCAATATAACCAAACTATTGAATGGAGCCGAGTTCAGCACTGCGTGGAAGCACAGGACTTCTTTTACAATCTGAGACCCCTTTTTAATGTAAACCCTGAAAAATCGTAAGTAACTTAGAACAGATTTTTGTATTATGTACCATTCAGTTTGCATTGTGGTCGCTTTCGTTATTCAAACTTTGCTGTAAAATGACTTTTCATATACAATACTGATTTACCAGCACAACAAGCGTTATCTCTTTTATGACAAAGCAAACTGTAAAAAGTGTCCTGGGAAATGCTTTTGTGTATGTAATTATCAACCACGCGTCTGAAGATGAGCGTTAGCCTCTACGTTGCTCTACTTCATGCTTCAGCATACGTTAAGCAAGCTGCTGATCACCGAGTGTGTCCATTTTGGTAGATGGACAGATGTATGCGAACAGCAATGCTCGGGATAACTTGTGCTATTCCTAATACTACAGTTATTCTCTCTGCCAATTACATTTTGCTATAAATATGTGTGCCCTTAAGTTGATCCCAATATCAGTTTCAGCTAACTAATCAAATTATCTGCTAAGGTTTTGGGAATGATAACCCTTCCTTTATTTAAACAAAATGAGGGAAGGGTTTCTAACTCCCAAAGGTTTGCCAATTTTGAGGACAGGATGACACTGTTCAGTAAACTGTTCGTCATCTTTGTTGTTCACAGGTAAGCACAGCAGTATTAGTGTTTGTTATCAGGCAGGCAGGAAGGGAAAGAGAAGTTACTCTGAGGTTTTTACCCTTAATGTTTTTCCAGGTTCTACTCAGGGGCTCTTATGAATAATGATTCATTTGAAATAAGCCTAAATCAAATTTCAGATTACTTCTCTTATATTGCGAGGGCTCAGCAGCTAAACTTCAATTTGCTCTTTTCCTTTTGCAAAAGAGTATTCTTAAAACCCTGCCCACAACCGAGTACACCAGGAGCTTCTGTAAGGAATAATATTTCATCACATCTAGAAGGGCCTCATTTTTGTACCAGTTAAAAGATAATTCCTAATCCAAATAATCAATCTGCAACGTAAACAAGTAGTTATTTTCTCCCATGTAATAATGGTAAAAAATGACACCGATCATTACGTATTCTGCTTGAGTTCATTAAATGCAATTCTTCAGTCGCAAAGGCAGCAGGCATTCTGTGGTGGACTTCCTTTGAAGTATGTTCAAATGAGTGGAATAACTGAGATTCCTGATGGAGATCTAAGCCATTTCCGTCATTTTCTTAATAGCTTCCGCTATTTGCATACTCAACTCCATTTCATAATTTGCTATTTCAAGTAAGTTCATTTCCCCAAGCCCTTCTCTCCCTATCCAAAACAAACTTATTTACATTTACGGTAAATGCTTCTCAGTAAATAAGTTGTAAGAAAAAAAAAAATAATCCAAGAAGTGGTATGAAGGGAGTATGTAAAATTCTGTATTCATTTGCTTTCTGAAATTCCTTCTACAGACACTACAGGGACAAAAGCTTCAAAGGTTTAAAACACACTTCTGCACATTTCTGATTTTTTCCCTCTTTCGTCCTATTTTGCCCTGTCAATCACCTTCATAACTTTTGCTCAGTAACTTGATGAAACTGGGTGCCATTCCCCCCAAGAAAGTAAAGAAAATACAGCCTTTTACTTCAAATATTTTATGAATGCAAGATTACAAGAAATGTCATTAGTCAAAATGCAGGGCTATCAAAGCACTGAACCAAGGATGCTGGCATCAGTTTGCCTACCATTTTGCATGTGGAAAAAATACACTACGTCTACAGGTAAGAGGCATCACTAACGCATCATGAATTACTCTGGTCAGCCAGCATCACCCCTGCAGCTTGGTGCATGTTTAAGTCCTGAAAATAATCGTCATACTAATAGTTTGAGATGAGACACTGGAACAAAACCATTCTTAAACAGGAAAGTTTTTCTTTTGCTCTTATCGAGGTAACACCAAAAACTAAACCCAAGATCTTACAATTTAGCAGCCACTTTAACACTTGTTAGGCTAGCCTTCACACAAGGAGCATGCACACAGCCACTGTTCTTGCTTTAAATTGAGGGCTGTTGGTTAATTCAAGTCATTGTTTTCTCACCTTATTCGATTAACCTGTCGCACTGGATGTCCACCATAGGAAAAAGAAAATTAAATGATCTTAAGTGTAGCAGACAAATACAGATCACACCAAGAAGCTAACACTCATGAGTTGTCATAGTAAGGGATAATAATAATAAAAAAAAAAATCAGTCTTTTCTGTGCATATTTTTCAGTTGAAAGGTCCCAGGAAATCATGACGTGCCTGGCCGCTTCTGTTGCTGATTTCTGATGACCTCTAATTGTTTTTTGCATTGCTGATAGTAAGTTGAGAGACTTTTATTTTCATCTAACAGCTTTTTATGTTCTTGTACCAAACGTGATGTGTTTTGCTGGTCTTTTTCATCCTGGTCCAGTTCTGCTATTAGTTCTTGTCTAAAATAAAATAATAAAAAAGAATAATTGTTATGTATAATTTACTTTTATTTGTGTGTAGATAACGTCATATGTTTCAAATCAGTACTTTATTATCTATCTGAACTCATGAGTAGTGATATTTTGTGGAGAAAAAAAGAATGTTGACAAAAAAAAATCATATTCTTTACTATAGCCTGGTAAAAAATTATCTTCCAAATCAAATCAACATTTTAAAACTTTAAAATAGCTGCAAGCCATAGCCTCAGTCTCTGAAATTGTCCTTTATATAATGACTTTCAGACATAATTCTACAGGTCACAGTAAAACATCTAAAGATGCACGCAGCATTTCATAAATATATTAAACTCTGCTTTTGCTTAGCAGTATGTACACTTAAAAACTCAAACGGCAACTTAAAAGGAAAAACTGAAGAAATTTTGGTAATTTTTTAGTGAATTGCTGTTTTCTATTTGGACTTGAACTTCTTAAAGCAGTGGAAAAGCAGAATCAAGCAAATTATTTATTTAACTGTTATTTCACTTAATTTATGCCATAAGTGTTCAATATGTTTTTTAGAAAAAATTCTAGAGGAACAAACACACGTATAAACTTGCTATAAATTATACTGCAAAACTAACGTAGCAGTTTGTTTTACTACTTGTTTATGAGGTGACAAGAAGGCAAGCTGCCAGCAATATTTTAGCAACAAAACAGTAGAGGAGACAGTTCATGTTAATTAATTGTTGCCATATGGTTTGTAATTACAGTTAAAGAAAACTTAATTATTCTGTAAAGGCTGAACTAATAACTACCTTAACAGCATTAAATTCGTCAATCACAATGCCTTCTTCTGTTTTAACACCTATGGGCAATTATGTTCCATCTAAGAAAGAACAGTTTGTGGAAAAACGTGTATGCAGACCTTCTAGAAAAAAACAAAGTATGAATCTAAAGGTACACAACTTACAGTTTTGAAACAAACAAAACCACTTTTTTATATAATTTACTGACCCTTAGGGAGAACTGAAACAAAACCAAAATTAAGATTTTCACGCTAGCTTCAGTATCTCCTCATGAAGTCTAAAAATTTCAGTTTCGCTTGAAAAAAAAAAGTTTTTCAGGATGCTAAGCCAAAAGTGGATAGATGATAAGAGGTCTATTTTACATTAAGCTCTTCCCCCTGTTCTGTATGCTATTTCTAATGTAGAAGAGGTTTATACGCCCATTTTTCTCATTAGCTATTCAGCGAACACCAAGGCAAACCCTTCATTAACAACTGCTTGCCTGCAGTGGCTCAGACAGTGGTGGGTAACAAGCGGGTTACTTGGTCTGGCATGGGAGTCTATAATGACCTCTCAGAAATGCTCCCCCGTGTCAGGAAACAGAAAGGATGAGAAGCAGAACACAACAGAACGTACTGCAAACTGAAGTTCTCAATCAGCAAGAACTTTGGCCCTATTCCAACAATACATGCAGTTGCTTCCTTTCTATGTGTACATGATGTAAGAGGAAAGAGATTATTTCTCGTGCACAAGGACAAGAAGGTACATAATGGCTTTTAGGTATGAGGTCCTAAACCCCTGGTAGAAAAACACAAGATGTGTGTTGATAAGACCATGTGATGATTGACAAAGTCAGATATCTAAGATGAAAGCTAACTGCAAAATGAGCAACTGATACATTACTCAAAATTCTATAATGCATTATTCAAATGATTAACTACATATTACAACTTAAAATCTTTTACTGGACAGTGCATGAAATAAAATTCCAAGGTTCCTCAAAGTCCAGGTCTTTAATTTGAGATGACACAAACAAACATTACTAGAATGTTACATACACAGGTGTGCTACACACTTTAAAGTAGGACTTGTCCAGAAGAAGAGTCTTGATATTGATTAAAACTTTCAATTACCTGCTCTGACTCTGTCAGTTACGTTAAGCAGCTCAATATTTCTGAGATTAACTCTGGAAAATCACAGAATCACAGAACCACAGGGTTGGCAGGGACCTCTGGAGATCATCTAGTCCAACCCCCTGTCAGAGCAGGGCCACCTTAGAGCAGGTTGCACAGGAACGCGTCCAGGCGGGTTTTGAATGTCTCCAGAGACGGAGACTCCACCACCTCCCTGGGCAGCTTGTTCCAGTGCTCTGCCACCCTCAAGGTAAAGAAATTCCTTCTCATGTTTAGGTGGAACTTCCTGTGCCCAAGTTTGTGCCCGTTACCTCTTGTCCTGTTACTGGGCACCACTGAAAAGAGCCTGGCCCCATCCTGCTGACACCCACCCTTCAAGTATTTATAAATGTTGATAAGGTCCCCCCTCAGCCGTCTCTTTTCCAGACTGAAGAGACCCAATTCCCTCAGTCTTTCTTCATAAGAGAATAATTATGCCCTATAAAATGTTACTTCATAAAGGCAGAAATAATAGTCACTTATAATAGACCTAGAGTAAAGGAAACATACAGAAGAACAGAAAAGGTTTGACACGTTTCACTTACTTCCTCTGCAACAGCAATGCAATTTCTGTCTGAACTTTCATATATTCTTGTGCCATTTTGCAGTGCTGTTCAAACACAGCCATGGATTCTTTGGAGTTCGGGCATGGTGCTAGAGGCTGAAAATAAATCAGACGTGTTAAAAACTAATGAACTGATATCTTTGTATATAGTGTGTTAGAATGTCTCTGCAGTGTATTTATAACGTCTTTTAAAAACCGGTAAGGTTTTAAAAATAAGCGTTAAACCGTGCCCTGGAAAATGTTACTGCACTGATGTCAAAGTTGACTCAAACCTCCAATCTGCAGTTATTAATCTGATACTGTCTTTGTCACAAGGAACAAAAATCAATCCCCGCACAACAAATAAAGTGAATACAACAACTCAGTTCAGTAACGCTTAAGCAAATAATGTCTTATTTTGACAGTCAAACTCAGCTTACATTTGGTTTTAAGGATCATGTTTCCCAGGGCTTGTTTTTAATAGCTTGATCAAATCTCAGTCAACCAATCTCAGATTACGTAATATATTTTTCTAGCCTTGGTCAAAAGTTAGACAGAATATAAACACAGGTAACTATGCAGCACTATATTTTGCACCCCCAGATTACCACATTAGAATGAAATGCAAGATAAAGTATCTAATAAAGCATACATTTATTACCTGTAACTGATGATCTAATGTAAGATATGCCATTGGGATGGAGTTATCTGACCCATTGGTCTCTGTAACAACACCAAGAAAATTGTAATGTATTTTCAGAGTTAATTTTATTCTTGTAGGACAAAAACAAGAATACTAAATAATTTCACAATACACAATCTGAATGTGGAAAGGCAAATGGAAATAGCAGCGTTCCAATCCCAAGGCAGATGAATCATTTTTTTTTTCTGATAAAGTTAAGGACTTCAAAAGTATGGTCTATCACACCAAGAAGAAATAAAGATTAAGGTTATCATCCTACACGTCTAGAGGCCATGTAACAGCATACAGATTTTAAAAATACTATTTTTATACGGTTCGCAATCACGTTCTCTATTTTTAAAATATTGCCATTTCATTCTTGTTTATGAAGGATCAGCCAGCCCATGCATCTAATGATTTTAAAATTAGAAGCTGTGCAAACCAGCTCTGCCAAAATAAAATAAGCACAACCTCCTGCTCAGTTTTGAAACCTACTCCCAGTGAGGTCTCTATCTTCCTCACAACATGCTCTAAGGGCATCCTCTTTGCTCTGTAGAGATACTTTGTGGGTAGCAAGGAACCCAATAACCAATCTATCTCCTGGGCCTGGCTGCTGTCTTCTTACACTGCAGTTACTCTGGATTTCTCTAGTGCTTTCATTCCAGATTAACATGTTTCTGAATTCTTATGGATCCTATTTTTTGGTAGCCCACAATCTGGGGATCGCAAGGTTACTGTTAAGCTTTAAGAGACATAGGAGTAAAGACACATGGAGCAACTACTGATTTTATAGCTGCATTATTGCTACTAGAGGATTATATGGAGGAGGGTAGGTGGGAAAAAAAAGGGGCTGCTTACCCATACCCCAAAAGCACCTGCCACAGAGTAGTCGTGGTAGAGAAACTAAGGTGTTGCCCTCAAAGACTATGCTATCTCCAAGAGCAGCTTCAAAAGGAAACAGAAATAAGAGAGTGGGAATGGAGAAAAAGTGGTTAAGTGTATGCTTGTAAGGAAATTGGAAGGTGGTAAAAAAAAAAAAAAAAAAAGGAAAAAGAAAACAACCCTAAAACCAGAGACTTAATCATCACAGTATCTTAAATGAGAACAACAGGAAAAGTCCTTTCCTACATTAAACTATTGCCATATATGGAATACTCCTACAGCAAAGGAATTATTGCAATGTTTCAAATACAACAATACATGCAAAATACTTCAGATTACATTCCTGAGCATTTCATCACGACGTCACAGCACTGTAACTTTTCCAGTGATTGACCAGATTCTGCTGCAGCCTCATTTTATCATTTTGCCTCATTAACTTAAAAACGTACCATCTTTTAGAGGAAACTAGAATTATTTCTCTTTAGAAATTCAAACGATTCTTTGTTCATGGACTGCATAAACCTAAGAAAAAACCCAATACATTTGGTGTATTCTGTATTTACCTGAGTATAAGATTAGGGATTTCCATGGGCCAGAAAATGGACCTGACTTTTACCTCTAGTGCTATGCTGCATTAAAGGCCAAAGACTTGGGACAAATTGCCTTTGTGCTGGCATACGATCAGCACCCTTCAGGTCCCAATGAATTATTGACTGGGTAAGAGCTTGCTTCTGTGTGAGGCAGCAATTCCCAGCTCAGGACTCATGCCACACAAAAGAGGGCACAGAGTGGGCTGTGGCAGTGGGCAAGGGCTTTGGAAAATTATGAGTCACAAGGCGTAGAGTGTCATCAGGCAAAGCGACAATGGACAGAAAGAAGAAAGCACAGAAGCAAAATACAAGAGTATGTTGCCCTCCCACTGAACTGGGGGGGAGAGAGGGGGGGAAGTGCACATCTTACATACAGAATCACCTTATTATTTGGTAAAATACCAGGGTGCATATATACATGCTTGTGCCAAGAGTCAGTCCACATGTGGATTTCCATTTTACGGTTGGTGACAGGAAAAGAATGAGAGTCTGACCAGCCAAAGATGAAACGGATCACAAGATTTCAGAATTTGAGGCACTATGAGGTACTAGCTTGAGACTAAGTTCAAGTTTCAATGTGTATATTTTGGTAACAAAAATATAATTCTTATTTATATTCTAAAAAGGAAATTTGTGGGATTTCATTGTTTTCATGCAGTCCAGTATTGGTTCTTTTCATAATGGAGTGCATTATGACTTTTAAAATTGAATACAACCATTAAATTATGTTAATTCTTAATGCTATTTCATAACAAAGAAACAGTGATGCTACAGTAGAAGTATTTACAACACTTCTGCAGACACACTTATGTTAGTACATTTAAAAACAATAAGATTGTGTGCATGTGTACATTCTGCAAAAACAAAATTACAAGGCAGATAAAAAAATAGAATTAATGTATTCCAGATGATACTCACCTACACAGCATGTCATTCCAGAAGTCAGAGCAATGAAAGCTTTAACTGCACATTCACAATACCCTGAATCCCCCCAAACCACACTACAGTCAAGAATTGGTGCTAAGTTAACTGTATTAAATACTACTATCACTGCATAGGTACAGTACTTTCTTACAAGCAAAACGCTTACAAGTATATGTACCTTAATATACTCTTTATAAAAAAGTTCATAGAGCCAGTGTGCAAAACAAGCAGTTATGCAACGATTTAATTTAAGCAGAACTAAAACAGACAGCGACTTTCACTGTTTAATTTTGTTAACGTATAGGCACACTCACCAAACCACAATCAAATAAATATTTTATATTTTTTACAGGCAAAAAGTGAACTAATGAACAAAGGATTACCTGCATCATCAGGTGTCCATGGATTACGAGCTGGCTTTTCAGAGGTTGGTCCCGAGGTAGTGATCATTCTCACACTAGGACTAGATGATCTACTGCTGTTTCTACTCTCCTGAAATGATAAAAGAAAACAAAATTAAAAGACAAGAAAAGTTAACTGAAGATTTTTTTAAGGATTCATTTAAAAAAACATTATTAAAAAGAAAAATAAATGTGAAGAAACCTGAACCTATAATCCTCCCAAATACCCTCCTCTCCGGGCTTTTATCCTGAAAGCTCTCCAGATAGTTTGATAAACTTTACAAACATTGCAGGGATAATTTCATCCCAATTTCTACTCTGTCTTTACTGTATAAAAAGAAATGTATGTAATTTGGCTGTTCAGCATAATAATAATAAATGTGTTCAAGATCTTTATATAAAAGCGTGACACTATGCCTAGTAATTTTCACATCACCATTCAGTGAGATGGTGCAGCTCCATAACATAAGGAAGCAAAAGTTTTTTTTCCAATGTTTAATCAATGAATGGAACTACATTCAACTAAAGGAATGCATCTTAGTAACTGCACTAGACTGCGGTGTATTAATCTACAGTTTCTTATAATTCTTAGGTTAACTCAGAGGTTGTGTGATTCATCTTCAGAAAACACGAAAAAATATTTACTCAAAAAGGATCAATCGATCAAAGCAAAGCAATTAGAAAACAAGTACATTCTCTCTCACAAAGCAAATTAAGAACGAAAACAAAATTCTGTAGCAAGTTCCTTTCTATACAGCTTCACTCGCCAATCCTTTTGTTTACCAAAGCGCAAAAACATAACACAGACTTCATTATTCTATTGAGCTTCTTTTTCATAATTCTTATTTACAGTATATATTCTTGTAATTCATATAACCCCTCACTGACAGAAAATTAACACAAAGGACTTAAAACTATAAACCTCAGCAAATTTTGCAGGAAAAAAAATGAAGTAAAAAGAAAAGATGCCATTAAAATATAACTATTTTCAATACAGTGTATTTATCATTAAATGATTAATTAAATGTCCCTATTTTTCAAAAGCAGCACTCAAATATACATTACCTGGAAACTGTATTTCTTTATGGCTCTATTTTCCAAATATCCTGTCTTAATTAAATTTTTAAAAGGCAGGACTTCAGTCAAGTAACAATGCAAAGAGTAAGAAGATTTTACACACTGATATATCCATCATTTCACCTGCATTACGTTTTGTCTGTAATTTTTATTAGCCATTTAGTGTTATGTGTTAGTAACCAGAAACAGGGCAATAAAACATTGTAGAAATAATCCAGTGGATGATATTATCAGGATGGTGGCATCAGACATTGAAAAAGCTTTTCTGTTGGAGTCTTTCCTGACACTAAGCAAGGTTTAAGTTGTCAAGCTTACTGCATAGTGTCCGTGTCCTGAGATATGAGATAAAGACACTCTGTTGATGTAAAAGGTCAGAAGACAGAGCAAGCACTTTTAACAGCGTTTAAGTTCTTTAAGCAAAGAGAGATTTGTTGAGAATCTACAGTTGATAGCAAAGGGCACCTGAGAAGAACTCTAGTTACAGGAGCTTCTCAGTGCTGTACTAGACTGCTTGCTGCATCACACGGTTTTGATCCATTTCCTTGATAACATTATTTAGACAAAATTACTAGAGTTAGAAATGAAGGATTTGTATCTAAAGCATAACTAAAAAGTATTGCAAAGCCCAAGGGGAGTTCCCAAAGCTGAACACCTCTCAGATTATAGGGTCTGAGCGCGTTGAGTGAGATGCTTTCGGCCTCCTGGACAGCAGCCCCTCTGACAGGTAAGCCAGTGACTGGTCTTTAGCTATCAATTTTAGCTACCTTGCATGGGTCTCCTTTTGTCCTTGCTTCCTCCAGGTATCTCAGTAAGCTCAACAGCCTTGTTATCAGGTTACTCTCAAATCACCTTTGCCAGCTGGATAAACCCCCGTGGCGTTAGCTTCTTAGCTTCCATTTCTCAAAGACTTGCAGTCTTGAAAAGCTGGCGTGCTCCGAGAAATAATCTCCCCAAGTTTAATCTAAATGGGCAACCCAGTTTAAAGAAATCACCATTACTAGCTCTGTCTCCTCATCTCCTCATCTGTGGATTTTATTTCACAGTGAAATGGGAGAAAGAAATAATGTGTATCTGTGACCAATTTCACAGTCTCACGGACAGAATGATTCATCTGTATAATATCAGATCTCCCAAATTATCACATTTAGCTTGCATGCATGTGGGCACGTACATTCTGACCTTCCTTCTCAGCCATTCAATACAGTACGTGGTTTTCTTTAATATATTTATTTTTTTTTCACTTCAAAGTAACTGGAAGAGTTATGAAGGCCCAGCAACAGTTATTAAAAAAAAAAAAACACCAAAGGTTTAAAAGAGGTAGTTTTGATATGACAATAGCACTGTGAAAGATGATGTACCAAAACAGCCACCCCAATAAAAGATACACAGGCAAGGACATGGATACCTTACTAGGCATCTGATCACAACCGGCAGTTCTTGAGTGATTATGCCAAATATGTATCTCAGTATTAACAAATCAAATTCTGTAAAGACTCTATCCAGTGTAAATAGCAGGTTTCCTGTGTTCCTTCAAGCCCCTGAAAGCTTTTATGGCTGCAGTTCAGAGTCTGCACATCTGTTTCTCTGCTACAAAGGTGTTCAGGCAAGAGCAGTACTGCTGGACAGATGGCACAATACAGTGTTTTGAAATGCATGTGCAGAGAAATGGAAAAGCAGAAGAAACAATTCAGTGCAAGAAAAATCTATGTGGAAAGATGACTAGGGCATCACAGTATACGGATGGAAACAAATGGAAATGTAGCATTTGACCATACAGAGAGGGTTGCATCAGTGCTGCTCATGTCACTTGGAGGATGGTCCAGTCTAAGGTCACCAAGCGCTACAGAAATCTGTGAAAAATCAGGTTTAAACACACTTTCTCAACATCGAACCACTCCAACAGCTGATCCAGTGATGGAAAACCTTTGGCTTAGCGTATTTTCCTACCTAAACTGTTGATGTAAAAGGGTCAGCTGAGTAATAGAATCATCTGCAAAGCACTATTACTGTCTGCTGTTGATAACATCAGTAAGAGCAATACTGGAAAATGCCTTAGGGGTCTCAACAAAATAAAAATAGTAACCATCAGCCATACAAACCACACAAAAAATTCTTCAAACAGTACACAGAAATAAAATGTATATAGAATCATAAAAGATACAAGGTGGTCCGATTAAAACAGACCAGCAGTTAAGCAGGGTGACAAGAGTCTTGGTCTACCCTATCAGGTAAGCACTCCAAACTTTGGGATATTTCTAATTATCAAGACCAGTGTTTTCCCCCACCTTAACAAAAATTCCATTCTGACTTGGCAGAATCTTCCCGATTAAAAAAAAGTTGTAACAGAATCGTTTCCTTTTCACACGGTGGCAACTTTCAGGAAAAACATGTTTAATAAAAAGATTTCTGATCAGCTTTAGTGTGTCAGTAAAACAGTTAAAAAAAGAAAAAAGAAAAGCAGCACCGTGGCAATCCTTCGCTTTTGAGCGGGGCAGGGGCTCACAAGGGCTGGGTGCAGGAGCGGAGGCACACAGTGCCACGGGGGCCCAGCGAAGAAGGCTGCGCCGCAGGGTGGGTGTCAGAGAGCATGGAATGCAGGGAAGAAGGATGTTTGCAATGAAGGGAGGGAGGGGGGAAGGGGATTTTCACATTAGAAAGGATAACCTATATATGGTATGGTGCATATGGGGAGATATCGTAAACTGACCACAGCTATGCTAGTTACAGATGTTTTTTCTGCTCTGGCTAGTAGATTGCTTATATGGATAGCAGTTGAAGATTTTTATTAAAAATTCATTGAGGTCCACAGCTACAGAAACCCATAAAGAGTAATCTTAAGTCCTTTGCCATAACTACATTGTGCTTGCTTTTTTCATTGCTTTCAGGTTTTTTTTTTTTTAAATATACAAACAGATGTATGTCAAAAGTTAGTATTAATTGCAGCAGACTTTTCTATCTCTACTCACACCAAAAAGGGGATGAAAATTCATTATTCGTTTATACGGACAGCGCAAAAATTTCTTCCAAAGTGCATTTTTCATGCCTGTTAAAATGTTATGTTTTCCAAATTTTATCCAAAAGTTTCCAAAAACTGCAAGATCTCAGCAGAGAATGGTAATTCTTCCATTTAGATTTCCAATATATACACTATCAGAAGCAAGAAAGTAGAATGTAATTCTGGTACTTCTGTAGACTGTCATCAGAAATTGGTGAAATAAACAAAAAACTTTTCTGTATCCTCCCAGCCACAAGGACAATTTAACTAGAACATCCATACAACCAGCTGAACAGCTTTCAAAGAAAGACTATTATAATAGTTATTAAGATAAGAAGTAAATGCTGAAATCATATATATTTAAATATTAACCATTCATTAAAATGAAGAGAATAAAAAATCTAAAATGTAAAAGCTATAATTAAATATATTCATACATCAGTCAGCGCAATTTTGTGTAACTGATGTACTGGCACTTATTTTTTTTTTCCCAATTCTTGCATAATTTTAGTTCTACAATTAACTGAATAGGCCAATCTATTTCTTTACTAAATTTTGCAGATTCATTTCTTTCTAACAAACCTGTCTTGCCTGAAGATAGTAAAATATATTTAAGACTGATTTGTTATCTTTCGATAGATGTATATAGTAAATTTTACTAATAATGCCTAGGGGATTGATGAGGTTTCTGTGGCTATCCCACTCCACGGAATTGAAGAAGGATCAAATGTTGACCTCCTTGATAACTACACACTCCAAAAATTGCCACCTATTTTAGATTATTGCAGTAGGTTGTTTAATATGGAAACCTGATTAACCTGATGAACATGCTAAGCTCCAGTTTCCCACATCCAAATAATAGTAGGGATCTCAAAATTGCCACACTGTCAACCAAACAGCCTCTGTGTATTATTGAAACAGACAGCGAAGCAATTAAAACCACAAAATAAACACATCGGAATGAAGCATTAGCTGTACTTTTCACATTTACCATGTTCTTAGTTTAATTTCAATTTTATATAGCATACCACTGTGTCAGTTACTATGGCACTTACAATACCAGATAAGAAGCTATGTTATTATAAAATATCTTATTGAAATAGTATTTTTTTTTATGTGACAGCACCCTCCTGTAAACCTTTCACAAGAAATGGAGAGCTACTACTGTAAGTTACTACTCAGGATTCAGAGATTCATAATAAACACATTTATAACAATGATGCACGTTTTTTATTTTTATGCAAAAAGTGAATCTAACGCATGTGTAACTGCTTCAGACAATCACAAGTAATAATTAAATTGTTTTCTACGTCTAGAGAGGTGAAAAGGCTTTCCTGCATAACATCTGCCCTTAGCCAATTTAAGTGGTACACAAAAACTGTGTGTACATAAAAATGATAAATGCTGCATGAGCTGTACAGAAAACATCTCTCATCTAGAGCTCATTCATAGATTACCCTCATGGAATCTCATTTAAATGTAATACAAACGACACTACAGTCTGCCAAGCTTCCACATCACTTCTACGAAAGCATCAAAGGTGAAGATTTCCAGACCAGTTTCCCTGTGCCGATTCAGTGTTAACTTTACCGAAAGATAAAGATGAGATGAGAAAGACGTTACCTGACTGGACTCTGTCCCAGCAACACTAAGATCTTGAATGGATCTGCGCCTCTGCTGTCCGTTTCCTGCTGGGAAAAAAACAAAACAAAAACAAACCAGTGAAATCTTTTCAGAACAAAATAAGAAGGGTGCGAGTGTTGCAGAGGAGCTTGGAATTTGTACAAATCCACAGAGAGAAAGTGAGAGGGGGGGAGAGAGAGACAGCTGCAGAATTTTAACTCAAAACATGCTGGCCTGTCAACAAAAAGTATACCCTAATACAATAACCACTCCTACCACATGAATAGCTGCTGCACTCCACCATCTTCTGTCACATGTATTTGATCAGGCTTAGTACTCGGGGCAGGAGCTGATGACGACATCTATTTCAAGTGCGTTACGTTATGGGGATTTCTAAAAGCCAGACCGCGAAGATAACAGGCTGCCAGCTTTAACCTGTTGCTCTTTGGTGTGCTCAAGGAACGCAGTAAGGACTTCTGCCCGCGTGCCTCTCCTCTCCCGAAAATAAAGAAGCGAAAGCGCTTCCTTCTGGTCTTTGTCTCCTTCAGATGAAGGAAACTATGTCCTATTCTCATGCTCTGAGAAGTGTGAAAAGGGGACTGTTCAGCTAAATCACATCTCACCATCAACCTACTGAGCACAATGCTGTAATCTTTTCCTCTTCTCCTTCCACCTGTTAGCAATTATCCACCAGTGACAGCTACATAAAACAGTTTAAATTTTAACACTGACACGCAATCAAAGGCATTTCCAGGAAACGAAGTCTCCTTAAAAATAAAAGGAGATTATGCAACAGAATCCCCCTGGCTACTTTGATTTTTATTACGGTGATTGTTTATATTGTCTCTTGAGAGCAGGTCAGCTGTCCAAAAGGAAGCACCAAAATGTCCCGAGTAACAGCTGACAATGCTCAAAATTCTTGCTCTTCACTCTGCGTGATGTAACTTTTCTACGGGAGGGGAGCATCCCAAACACGTCCCGCAGCCGCCGCAGTCCCTGGCCCTGCGACCCTGAGCCAGCCCTGCACGCTCAGAGCCCGGCAACAGGCACCGCTGTTTTAACCTTTTAGATACTTCTTATTCCGCATCACTTCCATGCGACTCCACAGCCGGGCTTTGACAGGTGGTTTGATTTGCAACAGTTATTACAAAAATGTGAGGCTATTTAATAGTCATCAATACATTTCACAGTATCATACTTTTAAACTTTTAAATATAGGTACTATTACGTGTAGGAACACACTACCACAAACCAGCCATACAAAACTCTCAGTGTCACTTTACCAATTTGTCATGACAATTCACAGCCCAAAATTTATAGAAAGTACTATGAGAAACAAGCATATAAGAAAGTCAAGAAGGATTATAGAATGGGAATATAGTCTTTGCTCTGACTACAAATGAATTTGAATCGCAACTTTTCTGTGGTTTTGATCTTTTGCTTCTGAAATTCAGGGAAAGTATAGACATACCTAGGCAACAATGGCTACGTTACGTTTACTACTTCGACATTAGAGATCGTGTGAATGACAAATCTAGGTCAGCATTTCTCAACTTGCTCATTTCCAGTGAACTTTTTCCACTACCCAATCATTTAGCAAACAAGATTATACATTTAATACAACTCTGTGGTGTGGGTACTTCATCCGGCTGCCACAGCTCATCTCAATATTCAAGATACGGGGTGGTCCACCCACGACCGATAAAAAATTATGCGCACATTTCATTCAACAACACCGTTATAAAATTAGCTCAACTGAAATAGGCTTGCAAAAATATCTGAAATTCTCATTTCAGATTAGCAACATTTGTGAATTTAAAGAACCCGGCACATGTGTTGCTGAAATATTAGAACATGGCTGCCAAAATGTTAAAATAATCAGGGTGGGGTGCAAGAAAGAAAAGAAAATGCCTCGGGAGGGGAAAATGAGGGGCCAAAACTACTGTGTTGTAATAAGTGAACACCTTTAAACAAAATATCTTCAAGTTAGTAGCATGAGGGAAGAGCAAGCTCTACTAGGCAATGCCATTTTAATTAGTGTAACTACTGCAGACATGTGGCAAATAGCTTAGACAAAGCAGAAACAGACTACGAATCAACAAATACTTATTGCTCCAGATTCAAAGCAAATTTCAATCGAAAAATATACAACATATACTCTATGTTTGATATGATCACTGCTATTTCTCTATGCGTTCCTCTCACAGCTTTGATCTTGTTCTTACCTCTAAGTCCATTTAAAACTAATTTTTTCTCGTTATACAAACTAAGAGATTTGTAAATGCACAGAAGTTAATATAGAGTGGCTTGATGCACGATGTCAGGATTTCAGTGGTTTATGGGATTTTAAGATTAAAAAAAATCACAAACATACTTCCTGGCCTCAAAACGTTTCACACTGTTGTTATTAAGACTTTTTAACACCTCCCCCCCCCCCCCCCCCCCCCCCCAAATATTCAGACCAGCTATGAACTCGTCTCCCTGCCCTTTAGCAGATACTTGCGTCTCCTTTTACACTGTCTTATTTGTCCACAGAACTCTCTTTTTCTTAGACACCTACAAGACCTAAACCTCTCTCTCAGTGCAGGATGATCCGTGAGTGTAAGATGCTAGAAGACATTTTAAAGGAGTTTAAAATATTGATCTGAATTCCAGAAGAATGAAGTGATCTGGGGAGACACGAGTGGGATTTCTGGCTTATATTGGTTTTAAAAGTAGATGGAAAAATTACAGACCTAAAGCATCTATAATTCCTATCTACTTTTGAAAGACAGTCAGCAGAACGTGTCTATCCTGAGAAAGTGTAAGTTTACACAGTGTAAATGCTGTAAAAATCTTAACGCTGTGGCATGGTTTCAGATTACAAAATTACAAAGCCAAATGCACGTACGCTATATGCATGAGAAGTCTAACATTGCCAGTGAAGAAAAGGCTGTACTTGAAGGTTTAATTTGCTAGACACTGCTCTACTGGTTTGTATCGAAAAGGTGTTCTGATTATTTGCCTTGATCCTATTACACATTATATCTAGATTTTTTTTTCTTTAAACATATAGCTACTTTTGTACTTACTAGGGTTTTTGTTTTTCATATATATATAAAAATAAAATGTTAGTGCTTATTATCTATACTATTTATTAGATATACTATAATTGGAAAAAACATACTGATACTTCACTTGGCTATCTGGTTGCAGGATACCACCACTGCAAACTCATTTGCCAAGTTATTACACAAAAAAGGAATCAGTAGATCCATTTTTCAGTTTCTAAGTTTAGTAACACAAAATAGATTCTGAAATGAAAGTTCTATTCACTCTTATTTAAATCTGTTTAGAAGAAGATAAAGATATACTAAGAACTCCTACTTCTGACAGCATTTTGCCTTCAACCGATTAAAAAATTTGGTATTTCACGACCTCGGGAACACAATCAGTTCGTGGATGCGAAGCAGCTGAGGCAAGACATTACGAAAACCCCCAATGATAGCAGATGTAGTCCTCATAATTCTAAAATAGCCCTGCCCCAAAGCAGCTGACTCATGGTAACATGCCTGCCTGGTGCCTCCCCTCTCCGGGCAGCAGCTGCTTTTCCATGTGCTCAGCAGAACTTCAGGCAGCAGCGCAGAGCGCGTGGGTCGGCACTCGCGCTGCCCTGAGGACGGAGAGGGGGCTGCCCACCCCACCGACCGACGTGCCCAGGGAGGTTTGGAGGAGCTGGGTGTGTGGCAGAAGCGCTAAGGAATGTAACGGCATGGGACGGAGATGGAGGTGCCGGTTTGGGGGTCTTGGAAGCGTAACTGGAAGAGGAAAAGCGTATTAAGAGGCCAGCACTGAAAGCTTTGTGCTGAGAGAGTAAGGAAAGGAAAGAGGTGAGAAACAGGCCACATTGCATTGTCTTTAAAAGAATAACTGAGCAAGGTACTTTTGAATAACTGCTTTAGTATACAGATAAATGTAATTTCACTGGGCAGATGATCACATCCCTGTCACATAATGATTAATCTCTTTTTTTCTGGCCTTGTGATTCTTACAGGAAAGCTGTTCTGACAACTAGAAAACTTTTAATATACAGCCCAGACTTATCTGTAGGCAATTTAAATCTTTTGTTCGTGAGTGCCAATACTGTCTTTTAGTTTTAAGCAGTTCCCTCTTCCTAGTCTTTAGCTGTAGATCCATCTATAGAAAATAATTATTCATTTCTCAGCTTTCATTCTATAGGCTAAAAAAGCCAGGCTTTCAAGATTCTTCTTTATACTTTCTATACTATCCTTGTAGCACTTCTTGCTATTATTTCAGAGCACATGTATGTTTCTTTTACATGGCTGTTGTATTCCAGATTAAACCTCAACAAGGGCCTGTAAATTTGTGTTAATGCTTCCTTATCTTTCCCAGAAACAAATCCTAAATTTTCACATAGTTTTTCACAACTCCATTACATTAGTGACTTCTGCTACCTGGGATTAACCTGCTGCATCTGCTATGGTCCTTTATCATCTTATTAAATGAAACTGTTGCTAGTGTATGACCCTTAGTGCATGACTCTGGATTTTACCCTATTTCTAATTTTCCCCCCCAAGTTGCAACAAAATTCACCCTATGTGAACACTCCATGTGCTATCTAATCCTCTTCTTATGAAGTCGCTCCTGATAAAACGTTAAGAGTGAATTTCATTATCGCTTACTTAAGACTTAAATACCTTAAGAGTAAATTTTGAGAAAACTCATTAATATGTTCCTCTAATCCTACACCTTCTTTCATTTCTACAGGTTGCTATTTCTCTCGTATCTATTCCAAATTCACCTTGAAGTTCCCATCCTGTCAAATTCAATTAAAATACTCCAGGCATAGAATAGCTAATTGACTTCCTCTGTCTAAATAAGTAAAACTGATAGACTGGTACAATCTATTTTGTGAAAACGACATGGCATTCTATGTCACTGACTTTTTATTTATTCTCTAAAAGCTTCAAGGTTTCTTGGAAGCCTCAGTGCTGTTACATGCTGACAGTGTACACAGACAAGAAGCACTCAGTTGGCTTCTAGGTCTTATTTACCAGGCTCTCATCACCTGTTGATGCTGGAAAACCTGACAGATCTCTTCACTTTCTCTTTCCTTGCTCTCTCAGGGTTTCATTTAACGTCATTGCAGGCCAGAACTGCTTGAAAATCACAGTGGAGCTACAGTAGTAAACTTTCTTACCAATATATTAGGCCTCAATGCCAAGTAGGTTTTCTTCTTTTCATGGACACTGCTATTGTTCTTTGGAATCTATTTTTTGACATTCTGTATTTTATAGGTAAACTTCAATAAAGTTATGTGAAAGAAACTTTTGTACAAAATTATCTTTTGCATTCAACTTTGAAATACCAAATAACTTCAAGATCTTCAGATTTTAGATTTCAGATTTTTCAAATTTAGAGTAGAAGGTCCACAGTTTTTAATGGATCTCTAGATTAGCAGTAGATACTATTACTTGCATCTCCTGCCTCCAATGTAGCATTTTGAAGCGACTCGCATACTGCCAATGGTATACCTATCACAGTTTGGGACTGATTATACTTATTTTTAGGCTTTGAGAAATATGAAATGAAAGAGAGAAATCCATTTTGATTGCAAAAAAAGGAATGGGAAAGGAAAACGATATACTGCTAACTAAATATAGACTTGGGATAGATGATAATTATATATTGAAGTCCCAACTGAAATTACCAGCTATGGTACCTGATTTTCTTCCTGTCAGAAGCCTCTCCTAATAATTTTAGATTGCATTAACTTAAACACAACAGAAATACCTCATGCAGACACATTTTAGCTCTAGAAAAGTGCAGTCAAATATAAGAATTACATAGATTAACCATTAATTGGTTTTAATCACAAGTATCACGTGGATTTGAAGTTCTGTACGTAACGTATTTAAGTTTTTTGTTCTACTAATATTTGATTAGATTAAAAATGGGTGCTCAAACACAACAAAGGTCAGGGCAAGATAGCTACCTAGACAGGAATTTTTCTACTTAAGCCCATTTCACTAAATGAGGTATTGTAATAAAAGACTGTCTTATAGTTTTGCGCTATAAGAAGACAGCATCAAGATCATAAAGGAAAAAATCCTTTACCAATAAAAGTAAATTCAGACTAGAAGATTGACTCCTTTACTGATAAGTTTGTACTAAAACAACATGCTCCTCTTTACAGAGACATTGTGAAAAAATTATTGGGATAATTTCTAGGTCTGTCCTAGAGCAACTGGAGCAAAAAGTATTTTTAGCAGTCTGATCATTATTCCGGCATCTTAACCAATTGACCCGTTCACCTGGTCTGCGATACCTGGTATGATGATCTCAGGGACATCCAGAATGTTGCCAAATGAAGCAGTTTTACGATGGCCTCGTTTAGGCTTGGAATAGGCTGAAAAAATACACATATACAATACACATGCAAAACACTAAAATGGCAATAGCAAAATTATTAAATTCCTAATACTGCATTTTTAATAAACTTGGTTAAACTATAGTTCATGCAAAAATGTGTCATGCAGAATAAACTGCATTGCCTTTCACTCATGCTTACACATAGTAAAGCAACTGTTAAAAAGCAAAAAATGCAGAACTAGCCATCATTACAACATCGTGTAATTAGTTAACGTTAGCAACACAAAAGTCAAACACAGAAAGCAGCATGGCAACAAGGAAGGGGAAAACCAAATGTAATTATCCAAAGTGAGAACAAATAAAATTATTTTAGATCACCTGTATATTCAGAATAATTTCCTTACTGCCTGAACTTACACAACATTTTCTCTTTAGTGTTCGGTACAAACTATTTTATAAACAAGATTAATAGTTGGGTACTTCTGTTTCTTTAAATCACATCCTTTTTAAGGAAATCTCATCAGTCTCTGGAAAAAGATGCTTACTCTTGTTACATTTGATAATCATTCCTGCCTTCCATATGTTTGTCTTATTAGTGAAGATTCTTTTGTTTTGCAAACTGGATATCACGACCAACCTTTTCATTTTTGAATGGCGTTCAAGAAATACTACTTAGGAATAAAATCTAATCATACGTGTTTTATTTTTGTATTATTATTTGTGTAGTTTAAGATAAATAGTTTCCATTTAGAGAAAAGTCCGAATATATCTCCCTAAGGTACAACACTGCAGCATATCCATCTCAAACTTACTAACAGTGATGTGCATTATCTGATTTACTCTTACACTTAATCTAACAATAGATGGAAGAAGATTAAATAATTCTTGAACTAATTTACTCTTAACAACAGCCCAATTCTCACCCAGCCACACAATTTTTGTCAGGTTCACAGCATACTATTTTTGTTACACAGTTTACAAGATTTAACCAAATCCAATACAGTGCTGTTTCAGCTCTTTTTCAAAAAGTTATGGTCAGATGGGTTTGACCTCATTTCTAGTAGTCCACTCTGCCTGAAGTGACTTCTTAAAAAAACCCAAAAGAACCAGTATGCTCAACATATACTTTTTTTTTTTCAAGAAAAAGAAACCCTAAAGTCATAACAACAACAAAAACCTTAGAATATTCTGAAATAATAATTATTATTCAGAGCAATGTACTTTAGGAAGACAAACCAGGAAAATTAAAAACTCACACAAAGGAGGGCCAGGTAATCTCCACTCATGTCAAAAAACTTACACTGACTTTAAAGTGTCAGTGACCAAAGTGAGTCCTGACATATTTTAAAATAAAATCAGCACGTTATTATTATCAGGTAAGTATACAGCTGCCTTCTGTGTGTTAGGAAACCTTTAGAGATATTCAGGGTGAGATGTGCTACACAGTCATCCAGTCAAAGACTGACAATACAAAAGACAAATCTGGGAATAAGGCTTTGAAAAAATAACATAAAAGTAAAAGGTGTTTATGGCGAGATAAATATTATTTCATGAGTAACTTCAGTACTTAGTAAAACAAAATCCTGGAGTAATCATAATACAATGAAGAACAACAATGAAATATGATGCACAAGAAAGCCAGAAAATGATGCATATTTCCTTATTAATTACAGCTACTTGATTACTTTAATTTTGAGACTGGCAGAAAAATACCAGAACAGCTAAATAACCCTGGACTAGTCAAAGTAATTTTGTCTGATTATTTAAATCTGTGGTTATATAACATAACAAAAAAAAAAGTTTCAAATACGAAACTTAAAACATGAAGTTTGTCTAGATTAACAAACAACATCTTTGATGAAGAAAAGAGACATGAAAGTGTTTGCCAAGTACACACATTTTTATTAATTCACTCTTCTGGGAAGAATAAAGATTGCTTTAATGATAAAATTACGTATTTATACTCACGCATTAATTCCAATTCACTCAAGGATTCAATGTTTAGACACAACAGTTTACAGCTACCTGAAGAAAATCTGGCAAAGCACTGTAGCTTTTTCAATTTTTTTTTTATTTAAACAAAAGATACCAATGCTTTGTTAATACGATGACTAAAATCTATGTTTCTCTTTCTGAAATCTGTGAAAGTGGATTTTAAAACTAATTTGGGAACATGCCGAACTTTTAACCCACCTCTTAATTTAAAAATATTACAGGAATAACCTTGAAGGAAATGGCATTTTAGAAATAATTATGCTAGCAAGGATGGAATAACATTATTTCAGATGCAAAGGAGAAAGTAGTGGATTTGGAATAGGACTGACGTTTAGTAGTCTCATCATGATTTTTTAAAAGGTGTAAGTCTAATTCAACAACAGTAATCTCTTCCACAACCTTATAAGTACCCAGTTAAAATACTCAACCTTGCTGAGTGTACAACTGCGAATGAAGCCATTTTCCCCCATAATTAATAAAGGACAATACAGACTATGTGAAAAGCTGAAGTATTTTCATATGGCTAATGATATTAACCTTTTGTAAGACTATGAATGTTGTACATCTTTCTCCCTTCTTTCCTTCCTTACAAATCCTTAGTCTTAGTCTATCCCCCAAACATCCTTTAATTTTACCTGTGATGGAAGCTATTCTTGCTTCTATTTCAGACATGTCAGCACTCATCCTTTTGGCTTCTCCTGAAACAAGGGCTGACTGTGGTCGTGCGCGAACATCTGACAAGCTCTCCACACTGCTCCCACGAGATGGGGGTAAACTCAAACGGCCAGGATCACCCTGTTTCAACAGTCACATTTTTAAAAAGAAAAAAAGTTCTGCGGAAGCCCCTCCATGATATGCATCATACGCAGGTTAAAATATATTTCTATAATGTGCATTTTAGAAGTGACAGGATTTAAAATTTATAATTCAATAAATGGTAATAATTTAACTATTACTGGCACACAAGAACCAAATATCTGCAACTTTCAAAAGAATCTATCTTTACACAAATGAAAATTGAGTAGAATTAGGGCAATATTGTCACAAGAGAATCTCTTGTACTTCTTCATCCTACTTGAAATAAAACATAGTATTTTCAAAATTCACATAAACGTTAATCCTTTTATGTCATAATAATATTTTTGTTCTCAATTAAGGCAGCAATTTTCAAATAGAAGTTTCTTTTAACCTAGTGAAACCCTTTAAATAAAATGAACTATTTTTTTTTATTTCATTGGAGATCTTATTAGAGCCTTCCAGTTTACCTTTTTGGAATCATTCAGTATTTTCCTATCCCCTTTCATGTACTTTTCCTGTAACTAATTGTCTTCAACTTTGTACTGTTTTTGAAAGAAGACACTAACGTTTCGTAGCAGTTACAAAACTTTTGTCCGTCTTTGTCCATTTCATGATTAGGGTTCAAAATTGCACGTGTTGGCTTACCGGCTGCTTGGCTGTATTTTTCATTTGCTGCGCCAATTTTGACTCTAAACGTTTAATAGTGTCATTGGTAGAAGCTCCTTGGAAATCACTTGGTTCAATGTTAGCATCACTCTTGTTACTTGTGTTTGTAGAAGTGATGTCCATGAATGAACCTAGAAATCAGTAACAAGGAAAAATTTTTAAGAATTCCATACTAAAGTGCATCTCTTCACTTGAGCATTCTTAGAAGTCTAACTTTGCTTTAATGCAGCACTTTAAAAACTTTTGATGAAAGCCAAGCTGCAACAGATCCATTAAGGTAAAAAGGAAAGGAGTAAAAAAGACAGAATACACGACTAAGTACTGTGGTGACAGCCAGTCTTTAGCTTGCCCTGAAATTATCGGGGTAGATGTTATATTAACACCACAACCAGCAACCCCATTCAAAATTAATGACCAAGTCGATCATTAACCATAGAGGAGCACAAATATTTAAGAAATACCTAAGAAATAACAGACTATATATATTCACAGTTAAAAGTGATAAATCATATCTTAAAATCATGTGCCAAGGGGTGGAGAACAGCTAGTAAAATCAGTACAGTGCTACAGATGAAAAGATTTTGTATATACAGCTCACTAAGTTGCAAAGTAGCCAAGCAAACTTTATCCAAAATAACGGTAATTTGTTTGGAGATAGAAAACAAACTGACCAAGCAGTAGAAGGTGAAGACATCTAAGATTAGAAACAACTGAAGTGGGAAAACTGCACTCTAAAAAATGAGAAGACCGAATGATCTTTATTTTCTGTTATTAAAAGGACTTCTCTGAGGGCAAGACTACCTGAAAGCCTAGCTCAGATTTTGTTCCATTTGCATTTCTAGTGATTTCCTTGGACTTAGTTTAAATTACCGTATTTACTGCATCTTAACATAAAACTACTGCAAGTTTAAATTGTGGAGATCATAACTGAAAGAAGCTGCAGCTTCCAAGAATATTAAAAAATTTAAAAATGCCTAAACATTACATACAAGTGAAAGATTGCTAGCAATCTTCATGAGGAAGAAAAAGAAGAGACTTTAAACCTGGACATTCAGAGACAGCTTTCATTATATGCTTGTTCACCACTAAAAGTACGCTTCAGCAAAACCATTTGGCTGAGAACACTAAATATGATGTGGTGTGAGGACTTAACGAGAAAACAGATTCCTGCCAATGCTTAAGATTTTTGGAAAGGTTACCTTTCCCAATTTGAGTTCAAAATCAATATGACAATGTGCTTTATAATCCATCTGCATCGTTTCATGTTGCTGTTCATTTATTATACAAGTGTACCTGTACTAGTGGCAGAGTTGCTTTGGCCTTCATCTGAATACTGGCAAAGGTACTGCAGAGGTTCATCAGCTCCTGGAAAGTACTGTGAAAAAACAGCAGTAACTTGATAAAAAAAGTAATTAACAATTGCTTTAAAATTATTTAAATAGTAACTCATAAAATAATTTATGCTTATAAATATGTAAAAATATAATTACTTATAATGTTTATAATTATTCAGAAGATAAATTAATGCAATTAATCTTAGTAATACATTAAAACACACTTATGACTATTTTTATTAATTTCCCCAAATCTGCTATGAGGTAGTATACCTCTCACATAAGGAGAGGAATTATTTCCCTTCTCTACTGTAATTATTTGATAATTTTTATTAAAAAGAGAGGGAAGGAGAGATAAGACATGCAAGCCCGCCTTGAAAGTGTGATAAAAGGCATACCTTTTAAAAATCAATTTCTTAACTTAATAGATTAGAAAAATGGTTCAGATAGTAAAAAAAAGTTTTATACCCGCATCAAGTGTGTCATTATTTTAACCGTTTCCTCCATGGATGGTCGTTGTGAGGGATCCTTGGACCAACGACGCGTCATTAAACTCTCAATTGGTTTAGGTAAGTTTTTGATCAGTGGTGGCCGAGTACCTATAATTGAAATTAGACAAAACCCATAATTAGTTAAGCACTTAATCAGTAAGATGACTGACAGTGACTGAACTCTCTCCAGTATTTTGCTAAATAAATACAGGAAAACCAGTTTGAAAGAACTGGCCTATACTTAATTTTCTCTCTTACAAACAACAAACTGACAGAAAAAGTTCCTTTCCACTATATACAAGTTACAATTACATATAAACAAGTAGAAAGAAAATTAAACTTTTTCCTTTGGTAGTGGTTTGAATAAATTTACTGACTGACCAAACCCAACATACTACAATGGCTAACGAATGTTACCACTTTCTGAAGAATAAAGCTGTAGACCAAACTAGGAAGAAACTGGTAACAGCCTTTGGTTCCTAACGCGGTACTCACAAGAAAACAAGCAAACAAAAAGATTAAAAAAAAGAAAAAATAAGGAAAAGAGTAATTTTGAGGGCTCAGTTTGCTCTTGATAAGTCTTCCTGAAAAATTATTAAGCATTGGAAGCACCAATTTTGGGTGACTTTTTTCATGGCTTATACACACTTTTAATTACTTATTTTACTTCAACTATTGTATAACTGTTCAGCTGTTTTTTCCTTCAAGTTTGTACTCCTTTTACTATTTCAACAGTGACTACAATTAATGGATGTTCATTTCTGTTTAATACATGAGATGTAGTGACATTTTGCAGAGAAAGCAGCAAATATTTAAAACCATATTAACCATAACAAGTAATACATGAAGTTAAGAGTGCCACGGTGGTTTCAAGTGAGATGAAGTCCACTAACATTTCCTTCCTAAGAAGGAAAAGAAGGGTGGAGGGAGGGAAGAAAAGAGGAACAAAAAAGAGCAAAGTTTTTAAAGCAAAAGTAGGGACAGATAGGGAATTTGTCTTCCCCTAAAGGATACCCCCACACCTTACCAAGGCTTTCTGATTTATGACTGTTACATTTACGCTTACTTTAACAGTTAATGCTTTTATGCAAGGCACTCATCGCTCCTAATCTCAATGACCCGTGTCCTTGAAAAAGTGAAATGGAGAATCTCTTTCTTCATTCAGAAATGCCATTTGCGAACATCCATCTTTGTGCATTACTATGACTATAATGCTCATTCATTCTATCGCTGTCTGCCCCTTTCTCTTCTTCATTGAACAGGATGCCTGTGCTCACCTTAAGCTTCTATCACTTAGTACTGAAGCAATGACACTGAGGCTGAGCACCGGCCTTCATTGCTTGTTTGTTAATTACGTCTTCCAAACAAGTTCGTGCTTTCTTTGATGTTGTCTTTCACAAATGGCAGAAACTCTTTGCGGACATTCACTGAACTACTTCACTATCATTACTTTATTCTTCTTAAAACTCTGCTTTGCCATGGTACCTAAAAACACACTGTTAAAAAAGTTACATGAAGAACTTGCTACATGAAAAGTAGCATGAAGATACTACAGTCTATTACTCCAACCAGTGTTGCACCACTGCTTTCTTTTGTCCATTTGAATGCAGACATTTTCCCCTGTTTATATTCTATGCTCCTAAGAATCTGTTCTGCATAGTACCTAGCACAGTAGGATCCTGCTCCATGACTGCAGGTACCTAGATATAAAGGTAAAACAATTCACACAGCAGAACAAAAAACACCCAAACCAAACAGATGAAAACCAAAGTAACTGTTTTAAGGCATAATGCTCCTGCAGGAATTTGACAGTTTCTAGCATTTCTAAAGACAGGTCAGGTTACTTAAACTCACATATTTACTGTAGATGCTCAATTAAAAAAAAAAAATACAACTTGGTTAATAAAATCGTCATTCCCCCAGACAGAGGGATTGTAGATTCTTTTTGTAGCACACGATTCAGATCACTTTTAAAATGGAGTGTTGTAACAAAAAGAAAGGGCTCTTTTCCCTTGTTTGTTCATACTCTAGTTACATGTAGCAGGAAATGCAATCACTGTAGCAGCTCAGTTAACACAAACCCCACACTGACACAAAAGTGGCAGTGTCTAACTATTAAGTCTTTATGACAAAAATGCACATTTAAAGAAGTGTAAAATGGAAAAACTAGTAATTTAAAGCTGCACATTTAAGGATGTTTAGCAAATTTAAAGGTCAAATACACAACTTCAAATGCAGTAAAATATTTTCAACTCACCATTGTGAACTGCCCACATTATGCGGAAAGCTGGACCACCAATCTCATCAAAAGGTTTCCTAAGGGTGATTACCTCCCAGAGAATAATACCCCAACTGAAAACGTCACATTTTTCACTGTAATTGCTACCTGGAAGAAAGCCATCAATGTAATTTGTCTCTTTTCTATATAACACATTAAAAAGAAGTACAGTTTGAGCTGATAAATAGCTCTATATGCTTCCTTTCACTTCACATTTGTTTTGCTGAGAAAAAACAGTTTTCTAAAGCTGGCTGATTCACGCTAACTTAAGTCTGAAATCATTTGACAGTAGGATCGTTAAGGATGCCTCTCTCTGGAAATCAATCCTTTTCACTTGGAGTCATCCTGAAATGATAAAATGCGTCAGTTTCCTTACATAATAGAAAACTCAACTTATTAAGTTTCAAAGATCTCTTGCATTCAGGATTTAACTGACTATGCTAGCTTCCTCTAAATATTCTTCAATTCACTTTTTCCGTGTTAGTCACAATATGCCATCTGATAACATCTCTGTCATATCCATTGCTCTTTATGGTACCGTATGAACAAAGCAGATTCCTCAATTCCTCATCATTTTATACCCTCCCTATTTATTATTCTTACTCTTTTTGTCATGTCATTACTTAATTAAAGTTCTTTAACCATAAGTTCAACATTCTAAGATGCCTTTTCAAGATGCAGAAGATAAATAGGTGATGCAAAATAATGAATAAAAACGTTCAGAGACTGTAAAGAAAGAATACATGCTCTGTAACCACAACTCACACAAATACTAAAAAGAAGTGTGAATGGCTAATGACGTGATAATAAATGCATGAATATAAATCATAGGGATTGGTTCATCTGTTTTCAAACAAGGATCAAAACTAGCATCGAGTGGCCAAGCGATTTTTTTCTTAATACATGATCAGAAAGCATAATTGAGACAAATAATTTCATAAATAGTGGAATTAAAGAAGCCCAGTTTCATAGCCATCATATAACATCCAGTTGCAACAGGCTGCACTCTACCTAAGAGCCGTCTCCCTCTGTCCTGAAACCTCTGACACACTGCGCGAGGAAAGCAGCGTGCTCTTGGGCCAGTTCTTGCAGACCAGCCGGTTTGCAAGGCAGAGAGAGAGACAGGCACAAACCACAAGTCCTAAGTGAAGGCACTAATTTAGACCTCTCCCAGCTACCGATTTTACAAAACTCTTTTAAGAACTTGGCAGCTCCAAAACTCACAATACTTGGAGGTATTTAAAAGATGTGGCTTTTAGGGACACGGTTTGGTGGTGGACTTGGCAGTGCTAGGTTAACGGTTGGACTCGATGGTCTTAAAGGTCTTTTCCAACCGAAATGGTTCTATGGTTACTTACACCTGTATCAAAGCAGCTGAACATGGCTAATGAGTTCAAAAGTTACTGAAGGGGAACAGCAGTCAGCTTTACCAGTCAGCTTTTTTTTCAAAGGTGCTGTGAAAAAAGATATCTCTTAACAAATGCAGATTGCAAAGGGAAACAAAACTCCCTCTTGTCTATGCAGCCACAGCACTTTTGTGAAACACAGCCTGTGACAGGGAAATAGTGTTATTAACCCTGTTTGAGCAAGGAAATTCTGTTTTGTGGATGAGAAATCTTGGACTAATTCTGAAAACTTAAGAGCCCATTAGAAGTGAGAGATTATTCTTTATCATTTCATTATGTAACAGACCAAGGTAGGTTAACAGATAGACACAATTATTCCTCGATTTATCCAATTATCCCAAAGCAATTTTAAAATAATTTCTTCTAAAGGGAGTTCCGAGATGAGGACAGTATTTCTCTTTCACTTTCTCCTGATCTAAACAATATTGTTTTCATTTAGACCGTTTGATCTGTACAAGGCTTCAGGTACCCTACCATTTAAAATGGGGGGCAAATCTTAATTTAGGACAATTACTTCAATGAGCACTCTGCCATCTACAAGATAGTTCTTGTGCCTTTATTCTTCTCATCTAAAAAAGTTAGTACTAGAACAAAACTAAACTAATATTAGCATTTATTCCATTGTTGAATTCTGATGCAGTAGCATAAACAAACAAATTTTTAACAATTTTGACATTTGACATGATAATTTTAGTAGTTTAATGACTGTTTCAAAAGTAATTTGATATGCTGCATCATAGAAGCTACTAGATTCCTTTCCTTCCTTGATACCTGTACGAAGACTAATGTCATTATAAGTAAAAGCTTTCAGATAAAAGTACATCAAATCAAAGTAAACTGAAGGCTTTTGCTGCTGCCCAACAATTTATCTGCAATACAAGATTTCTTTGTTCTGCCTTGCTGAATTCATATACCAGAGGAATTAGGATATGCACTGTAAATTCCTACTATAATATACCTATTTCAAAATCTGTTTTCAGTTAAGATTTTTCACTCAAAAAAAAAAATCTAGCTTTAACACAGACTGTACAACTGATTATTTCTAAAAGAAAAAAAATAATCTCTTATTCCTACAATTTAATTTAATAGTAAGCAAATGTTAAGAAAAGCAGCATTCATAGTTAGAGTTGAAGAAATAGAGTAGATGCCTCAATATAAACTGACAGAATGGAATATTTTGAGGCACCAGAATGAAACAGCTCAACCTTGTGTGGGTCCTCTGAGCAACATGTAGGAAAGAAAAGGTACTTTCAAAAAAAAAAAAAGCTCCAAAGGTCGTGTCTGAAGGAAACACCTCCTAAAAATTTATATGGACATATGTAATTTGCTGCTTCTCTCTGGAGTAAGGACAGTAAAAGAGGCCACTTGGATCCACAGTGTGGGAAACCACTGCTGCACGCAGGCACTTGCCAAATATGCCAGGACCAGGACGTTTGCTTCCTAAAGCAGGAAGGTGACTTCCCCAGACCACTCTGCTAATCGCAATGATAATTTAGGGTACTGACTAGCTAAAAGGTGTTTAATTTGCAATGTAATATTGACTGGATTATTTCTGATAATCATGCAGCAATAATATCTATCTAATTATCAAGCATAATCAGTCTTCCCCAGCTACACTCCAAGAAATAGCTTGTTTTCCTACTTAACTAAATTAACTGTTAATAACAAATTCATCAGTAGGTAGGAAAGAGGAAATACATGAAATCTCTAGATTACACAAAAAGCAGAAGAAGATGGAGTTACAAGAAAGTGGGGGATTGAAAATGAAGGCAATTATGTTCAATTTAGAGACACTAACAGAGGAATTCTAAAGATAAAAGCTGATCAGAATACAGAGTGAAAGTAATGACAGTGTATTTAAATGTCAGAAGAGTTTGAAATGACTTAAAAATCTCAGAAACAGCACAATCTTGGGGAAATAGCCCTCTAGCTATGTTTTATTTGCTTATAAAATAAGAACCAGCATCTGTCTAAAGGTACTTCTTATGTAAATCTCAGCAATGACACAAATAAAGGTTCTGCATCTTCATGTAATTAATTAATACTAACATGATAGTCAACTCAGTGCTGCTCTTCGAAACTCTGCATAATTACTTGACAATATGCGATTGTACAGATTTTTAAATAAATGTGTGACTTCTTCAAAGACTCTTTTCAGTTGTTACCTCAAACTTCGGTACTCTGATTGAAAAAAGTAAGATTACATGATGCTCTTTTTCCCATACCAAATTAATTTACTGTTGCATCCCTAGAAAGAACACATAATATTGACACTGTAAATTATTGTTACCTTCAAAAACTTCAGGTGCCATCCAAGCAGCACTTCCCTTATTGTTGGTCATGTGTGTTTGAATATCACAAGCTGTACCAAAATCACAAATTTTCAAAACTGTCCCCCCAGCTACCAAGAGCAAACTGTCAAAGAAAAAAAAAAACAAATTAACATAGTAGGGTGAAACAGTCTGGTAATAAGCCACTGTTTTCTTTTTATCCCAACAACTATCATTCTAATACAGTTGAACATCTAAGGCTTTGCTTCTCAGTGCTTCAGGTTTGTAGTTTGAGAAATAAGTAAGGTCACTTGTGCCTATTCTGAACATATGAAATATTTTAAAATAATCAAAATATATATTGTAATTTATTAATATTTCTACATATTACATTTTACATGAATACATTTAGCCATAGTAAACCACTAAACATATATTTACAAAATTAGCTTTTCAGATGCCAGAGGCTGAAAAACAAGTGCTGTAACAATTTTACCAAAAGACGAACAATCAAGACTCCCATTAATGTCAGTCAACGTAGCTATTTATTTAAATGAGCACACTTGAAGTTAGATGTTAACAGGTCTCTAAATCAAAACTGGGGATTCAAGAAAGAATTCAAGATTTAAAGCACGGCTTCATGTAATAATTTTATCTCGTAATAACTGCAGACAAACACCAAAAGGGGTCAATCCTGCTGATCCCCAAATCTCTGTTTCCACCTAATCTGTGGAGCCAGATCTGAAGCTGTAAAATGAGTCAGATCAACAAACCATCTGGGCAGAAGACTATTCATTTTTGTTTCAGTAGAAAGTCACAGGAGATTCTGGCAGGGGTGGTGGAACATGTAGAAGGAGGGGATGAGGAGGATGGCCATGTGGGGAACGAGCTCTAATATATCAGATTAAATACGATGTTAAAACCAAGCAACCAAACAACCCCCACACCTAACATTCTCTTACTGAACATCACAACCCATTGTAAAATTGGGCTGTTTTAAATGCCGATGAATAGAAGCCCTATCCCTGACAAAACCCTCTTCCATGATGCAGGCAGGAGCAGGATGTTTTTCCAGTTTAACAGAAAGTACCTGAGTGCAGGTAATTTCCTCTACTTTGCACCATCATTCTGTCACTGAAGTTTCAAATGCACAGCTTTCATTTAGAATATAGTACATCCAATAAAGTTAGTATCAATTAAAGGTACTTCTTTCAAATGTAATGAAATTATTATAAATTATCTCAAATTCCAATTTAAAAAAAATACGAAATATGAGCCATAAACCTACTTTGGTGGTTTCAGGTCTCTGTGGATTAGAGCCTTTGGTTTCATACTGTGGAGATACGCCACTCCTTGGGAACACTGTAAACACCAACTCATGGCATGTGCAGCAGTATAATGAGGCAGAGGTTCAGCACCGTGCAGCACTGCAAAACAAAGGCACAAACTAAAAAGAACTTTATTGCATATTACAACAGATACAACGGAGTTAACAACATGCCAGTCAGAAAGCCCTAAGAAATCCAAGTAATTATCAATGCCTCATCACTGCAACCGAAAATATCCTTCTGCAGACTGTTAAAATAATGGAAATGTCAAAATACTTTCCATCTTTTAGTATGGTTTTCATAATTTTTGATGTTAAAATTCAATATGAAAGGTGTTGCTTGTTCTCAGCTACCCCTGGTGAAGTCTAAGTTATACAAATGCTAAGGGAATTTACAAGTTACGGAAGAATCTTTTCAGATATTCTACTGGAAAACCTTAAATAACTTGTACAAAATATAACAAACTGGTATCACGAAAGAAAACAGTGGACTGAAATGTGTTTTTTTAAAAGCTCACTCCTTTATCCTTAAAATTATTTTAAGAATTTCGAAGAACGACAAAATGGTTTGGGTTGGAAGGGACCTCTGGATGTCCCCCAAGCAGTGTCCAGCAGGCCAACTACAGCCAGTTGCCCAGGAATGTGTCCATGGGGCTTCTGAGTATCTCCAAGGATGGAGACTTATGTTTGAAACAAATTTATATTTTAGATGTTTGCCCTAACACTAGCACTTCAGCTCCAGGAAGACACTATGTTGAAATGATACTCACCATTGTACAGAGAACCTCCTTCAGCATACTCCATAACAAGACACACCTTTGGGGGAGGAGGGGACAAAAAACAGGGATGTTTTAAATGTCAGGGCGGAAAACAGCCTTTGTAAACTGAAAGGGAAGTTCTTTGAGAGGAAATGCAAAGTCTCCATACCTAAGCTAACGGAAAATTCATCTATGACATAAAGAGTCAGTTTGAATGGTACTTATTTACGTATATGAAACAGAAATCAGTTTTATACTTAGTTCACAGTGTAAGTTAGGAGAGAATGACCTCCCCTTCCCTATCTTGAAAAGCAAATGCTGTCTGCAAACTGCAAGTCATTTGCCTTTACATTTTTTTAGTGGCTTACAAAAAATTTTAAACACTGTGCCAAAAGAATGTCACTAGTACTTAAGAAAAAGAAATACAGCATTATTTTAACCAATTAAATAGCCCAAACTAGAGTTAGCTAAGGATACATCTGTCCTGTCACAGTCCTTGGTTTTCTGCTTTAATAATTTGTGGGACTGTTTGCAGCTGTGGCAGAAAGAAAGAAAATCCTGAAAATTGCATATTTGACAATATCACATGATTTACTAGCTATGAATCATGTTGCTAATGTATTTTCTTTTTCATATTGCTGATTTGCAATTAATAGTACTGTAGATATGAATGACATTAGATATGTAATACCCCAAATGCCATTCTGACGAACTGAATTATAATTGGTGTTTAGAAACAGCATTTGGGGTGTTCTTGCAAGAATCTATTTCTCATAACAGGGGAAAGAAAAAACAAAAACCTGAAAATATCAAATAAAATTCATATCTGTGTATTTCTTTATTATGTCTAAAACATACGATATATATAAAATATATATTTCTGAATATAAAATTCACATTTTGTGCATTGATGCTTGCATATATTAAGCTAGACACCATTTGTCATACAGACAAAGCTGTAACTTACTGGGTTTAGACAGGCTCCATATAACTTGACAATATTGGGATGGTTTACTCGAGAAAGTTGTCGAAGCTGCAATACAAATCAAACTTCATTTCAAACCATGGGAAAAAAAGGCTAGTGTTTTATTTTCACATCTGTAATTCATACACCACAACGGCAATTACAGTTTTATATATCTGCATAACCCTAGATGGTGATTTTAGGAATTACAAGACTGATATCCCTGTTTGCATTTTAATTTACGTAATTAGGTTTGTGTCTAACTGGAACTGTATTTAAAAGAAATTCTAAAGAAATTAAATTTAAAGAAAGTATATTTTTCATGGTGTAGTAAAATCACTTAAGTCATAAACGCTGTGCAACTATGACCGCTATAGTTCCAGTGCTCTTCTGGGGCAGCTTATACCATTCATCGTTTAAGGAGCTAATGCTATTTTTTTCTGTACACTTCAGAATTTCTAAAAAAAACCAAACCAGAACAGAACATCACAACTGATGCTTGCACTGTGTAGGGTTCCCTGAATTCCAGTAATTACTGAAGTATTTCTGGCCTTCTCAGATCTCTTCTGAACACAAAAATGGTGAGAGACTGATCAGATCTGCTTAGTATTAAATTAGACTTAGATTAATAACACTGAAAACTTTCCATGGTAATGAACGACATATAAATATTTACACAGAGAGGCCTACTACAAATGTGCTTCCTTTAACCCTTCAGTGTGTTACATTTTTAGTTCCAAAACTAAGAGATTTATTTTTCACATATTTTGTGTATCTTGAACATCCTAGATTCCTACTAACTGAATACTAAGCAGCACGTCACAGATGTATCTCATTGAAATTACATGGCTAACTTTTGAATTTAGAAAATGTTATGTATCTCCGGAAGTTTATCGGTATATCTGAACTACTCAACATTCTGACAAAGACATTGAATAGAAAGAGCGATTGCCCTTAAATGAGTTATATGTACTAATAAGCTTATATGTAAAAAAAAATAACAAAATTATTAAAACTGTTGAAAAAAAAACCCCAAGAAACAATTTCAAGTATGGACCTGCTTGTATTAAGAACCTATGCTGTAGCCACTGAAGTGTTAAACCAGCTCCAGGATTTTGGTGGGTATTTCAGCTGCACCCTGACTCCATACTGGGAAAGAATCCAGGAACTGGTGTTTTCACAGCCTGTGTGACCTCCTCTCTCCCCCCTTGCCTTCCAGTTTTTATGGCATGTGAACTAAAGGAGCTGCAGTGTGCTCTGCCAGGTGTCCTGCTCTGCATGACACGGGGTTCAGGCCCGTACTGGGTACCACAGGCTGCACTTACCTTGTAATACAGACATAGCTTTTAGTACACTACATACACCTATGTACTGAAGAAAACAAGCTCTACCAAATCCCACCTTTCCCAGCAAACTTACTGTACCTCTACAATGAAGGCTTTTCTTTCAGATTCACTTTCAATTTGTTTAATGGCTACATCTTTAGCTCGCCATTTTGCCTTGCAGACCACACCAAAGGCTCCTCTTCCAACAACCTAGAACAAGATAACATGAAACACTCAAGTTAAAACTTGAAATGGTTTCATTTGCTGCCCAGGACTTCACAAACAGAAAAGAAATTTAAATGAGAAAACTAAACACACAGAATGGAGTTTTGCAACAGCAATTTCACATTATGCCATCAAAGCATAACTGGTGCTTAGCTAAGCTTCCTCCAGAAATCACTTACAGAAGAATTGGAAAACACACATACAAAACATTCTATTATTAACAGGCAGTAACAATGTTCAGCAAAATATGATCTTAATCATTTCAAACAAGATTTGCTCAGAAGAAAATTAGGGGAATGATAGCAAATTTATTTCTACAGATTTGTATCTATCTGCCACATTCATTTATGCTTGCTAATAACAGTAATTCATAGAATGGTTCGGGTTAGAAGGGACCTTAAAGATCACCCTGCCATGGGCAGGGACATCTTCCACTAGACCAGGCTGCTCAAAGCCCCATCCAGCCTGGCCTTGAACACCTCCAGGGATGGGGCATCCACAGCTTCTCTGGGAAACCTGTTCCAGAGTCTCACCGCTCTCATTGTAAAGAACTTCTTCCTAATATCTAATCTAAATCTACCCTCTTTCAGTTTAAAACCATTATCCCTTATCCTATTACTACACTCCCTGATAAAGAGTCCCACTCCATCTTTCCTGTAGGCCCCTTTTTGGTACTGGAAGGCTGCTATAAGGTCTCCTTCTCTTCTCCAGGCTGAACAACCCCGACTCAGCCTGTCCTCACAGGAGCAGTGCTCCATCCTTATCATCTTTGTGGCCCTCCTCTGGACTCAATTCAAACATCTGAAATTTAAATGCATATGCAAACAACTGCACAGAACCATGCTGAAGCCTGGGTGAGGTGTTCAATGTGCTCAAAGTTATTCTCTTGTTTTCCCACAGGTGCCTCAATAGTGCGAGAAAAGTAAATTCTCCTGAGTCCTCCAAATAAAGCACAGTGTCTGTATAAACTATGTTTTCTTTATTTTTGTTGAAGTCTGCTTTCTAGTTTATTTGGAATTAACATTGCCTAAAAATATACAAAACCAGACAAGAGCCCTAACTCTTCACTGTAACTTCACAGAAGCAGTAGTAGCAGCTTTTGCATACCATATTATTCAAGAATCCTTTAACATCTGCTGTGAAGAAGCTCTAACACCACCATTATTTTGGAGTAGTTCTTTGAAATCAAGCATAAAAATGAAAGCAGGACGGAGAGACGTGTCCTTTTTCTGTGAGGTCACTTTCAGTTACTGGTGAATTATAAAGTATGGTGAACGGAAAATTTACTTCATTGTGTTCTTCAGGGAAAAATGGCAACATGCACAAACAACAACAATGCAAACATATGCGATATAAGGTTGAAATCAGAGGGTCACCAAAAGAGTGACCCTAGCTGCTACAGGAAAGCACAGACGAGCAAATTCTTACACATCCACCCAAAAGACAGATGGAGAGAGGAGGAGGAGGAAATGGAAGGCACACAAAGGCACAGAAGCTAAGGGACAGGAGCTCCTCCAACTCCAAAAAATGCAAGGCAGGGCAGATGGGAAGGATGGGATGCGGGAAAGAAATGGACCAGGGACTGGGTGGGCTGTGTCGGATTCTGTATTTGGCCCTAGCAGCTTTTCTTCACTGTTGGTATTAACAGCATTTTGTGCTTGTGTTCTTAGTCCTTGATTTCAAGTAATACCATATATATCTTGAGGAACAAATCAGATGCTTCTAATGAAATAAATACTTTTCTGGGAGGTGAACAAGAAGAGAAGGGAAAGCAAGGGGAGTAAAGAGAAAGTGGAGTAAAAGCATTTACAAATGTGATTATTATAGCAGTTTATTATGGCAGAATTTAATTTTATTTTCTCAAATGAATATTATTTTGGATGGAAAACCACACTTCACAAGAATTACAAAGCTCTTCACTAGAAAGTCAATATTTATTTATGACTTTATGCAATAAAAAAGGGAAAATATTTTGGAGGGGAGCAGGAAGAATATTCAAAATTAAAACAGAGAAATGCAACATAATGAAAAGACCCACAAAATGTTCAAACAGAATATTGCATCCACATTATAGAAAACAGTACAGCTACGCTTATAGGTTCACTAGTGAACTCATTCTTAAACAGGATGGTTTCTTCAAAGAAGAGTGCAATTTGTAAGAGATCAGTGAATAACCACACACTCCCAATGCTGAAACAATACAAACTGCCTGCTGCCTGAATGCTCATCCTTTGAGGAAATAACAGTTAATAATTTCACCTCTTTTTTTGAGATGCCTCCCAATATAGTAATAATCCAGAATGTAAATTAAGAGTGCTGATCCAGAGAAGGCAACTCGGTAACCAGGAATGTACGAGCACTTGTCAAGGCTCCATGTCAAAGCAAGCTGACTATCATGTATGAAAACCATGCTTGTGTTAGGTTCTCGCTAAGTGCTTTCCTAATAAATAAATAAAGAGTGAAGCTGATTTTCCCGGAGAATGGGGTAGATAAGGCTGCAGGCACATAGCTCAAGAACTGCTAAATTTTCACACAGAACATAAGAATGTCTGCAATCAAGGGCCCAATTTGAAAAGGGAAAAAATACAAATTAAAACAATAATCAAGATTTTGTATTAAGAAAGATAAGAAAAGGGGAAGCATACTCAATATTTTTGTAAGGTTACATATGGATACGAGAGATGGCTGCGCAGGAATGGTGATCCATGGCATTTTCCTCTTTTGGTTTCCTTAATACATACAAAAAAGTATTTTTCCCTTTTACACTAAGGCATGCACTTAGCCTTCCAGGATCTCCTGGCTTCTCACCCTCCACAACAGAGGTTCATAGACTGACTCCACCACAAGATATCCAGAGTAGATCCACAGAACATGCCCCATTCTGCCCTGTGTAAAAAGGGACCTGTTAATTGTAAACTCCTCCCCCAGCTATAATATACGACCTTGACTCTTATAAAAAATGCACCAACTATTTTCTTGTGGTGCACAACCAAGATTGGAAACATCAAGCCATATAAATGATAGTCAAGCAGCCTATGAAAATAGTACATAGAAACAAACTGGAAACAGTGAGTCACCAGAAGACTTGAAAGTCCCAAATAGTCTCCCTTGGCATTTCCTCTTCTCTCTCAGACTACGTTTTGAATAAAATTCCCCAATTTCTTAGGGTTGGCAGGCCTTCTACCTTCTTCTACTGGCACAAAAGAGCTGTCCGTTACAAACTCTCTACCCACCTCGCACAGTGCATGATCAGGACCTACAACTTAAGAAAAATTGTGTATGTGTGCCATAAGTCTGCCTTTCACAGAAGTCTTGATTTTCTGAGCATGTGGAACTCGGGTGGCAGCCTGGTCACACCTGAGAAGTGCTAAGGACAGACAGTTAACAAGAGCAGGATGACACAGAACAATTCGGGCAGGACAAATGGCACTGGCAGCAGCAATTCAAGGTGTGCTGCTCCCCGACGACATGGAGCAACCCAAACTGGTCAGGTAAGTGGGAAGAACTCTTCCCTCCACGCAGGGAAAAGTAAGTGTGCATATAAGGATTTCTACCATCTGGATACAATTGGCTTTACTGTGCAGGGCTAAGTGAGACCACTTTTAGAAGGCTCCTTCTCTTACACTCTTTCACAGTCACTGACTACGACTCTGTTACATTTAATCCAGTGACATGGAAAAAAATTCCTATTTGAAAGCAGTGCAAATACATCAGTTAGAAGATTGGTCTCAGATACATCTGATAAAATGTAATGAAGCGATTTGATTTTTTTTCCCCCCTCTACTTAGCCTGAATCACTTACAACAGTTTGTGATGGATCAGGCTTACTTCTTCTGGCCAGTCTATATTTCCTTGCTAAAAAGACTTGTATATGTCCGTATGTATGAATGTATTTTATATATTACAGATATAATTTTAGTATTATGACTATGTAATAGATACTACAAGTATTTTTATATAGTAATTATATTTATTTTTCACGTGTACAAAAATAAAATTAGATGTATAACAAAAAAAAGTAAGCCAAAGTATCTCTTGTATTTGATTACACATGGTCAAATTCAGCCCATAAGACAATAAAATTGCATATTCATCCCCTGAAGAAAAATACATGACTATTTGCAAGTTTAATACCAAGAATTGGTACATGTATTTCCAGCTCACATACTATGCAAACCATTATTTTTCAATTTTGACATATTTTTAAATAACATTTCTTTTCAATGAAGAAACTAAGAGAAATGAGTGTACCACCCAATGTGATGTTTTACATTGTGCCATTAATGTCACAGTACTTGGGCTCCAGTTGAAAAGTGAAATGAATTCCAAGAATCAGATGCACTTTATAAAATCCTGTTGATGACCGGGGTGAAAAAAAATTAAATGAAAAAGTCAGTGTCAGGCACCAACAGGAAGAATTTACCAGGCAATCTAAATCCTAATTATAATAGAAAGCTGTGAGAGACTATCAGATATGTAAATTTTATGGTTGGTGAAAAGAGTTTGATAAATGATTATGCAGTCAAGGTTTTATAACAATTTATCAGTGACTTGGTGCCTGCTTAGGCAGAGGGTTGAACTTGAGAAGAGGACACGAATGCACTGAGTATTTACCTAGGATACAGGGAAAACAGAGAAGAGCTGATCCTCTGTTACAGCTGCTCAGCCTCTTGGACAGCACACGAAAGGAGCAACCGTCAGAAGCAATGACGGATCTGATACAAACTTGAAGTTTACCGTATGTGAAAGCCCAGTACGTCTTTCCTACTTAACCTGGAAAAAGTTATCTTACTCATCATAAAAACATCCTTTGTAATCGACAGAATGCAGCTTGTGGTGGATTCCTCTCACATTTAATTTTCTTCCTTTATGTTTTCACTGAACTTATTTTTTAACGGAGTAAGTCTTAGAATTTGCCAGAATGGTTTAAACACTAAGCAGTTTCCTTCAACACCATACGCTAGAACTAAGTAACTTAATAGCACAGGAGGGAGGCGCTGCCTGAACTTTAGTTTCTTCACGCTCATTCCTTCTTGTCCCCTGCTGTTGATGCCACACCATATGTTTGGGCAGTAGTGCATATTCTGAATTATATGAAGCACAGGTAATGGAACTATTGACACAACAAATCAATAAACAGCAGTTGTGGCACTGTGTATGTTTGGAAAATGATCTAAAAATAAACACATTCTTTTGGTAAAAGATTTTGGCCGTCTAAATATCTTCTAGGAGAAAAAAGGAAAATACAGGGCAGATGACACGTTTAGAAATAGAACACCAGGGCTTCTACTTTTCCACAGAATAGAATTAAGTTTGTCAAGTATCACTCGGTTAGTACAGTGACACAGACACATTTTAAACTGGCAGAAATGTTTAGAGAGCTTTAAAGATTGAAAAGTACATACAAATTTATTCCTCTCCCTATAGAATTCAAACCAGTAAAAAGTTATGTTTTACTGTGTGACAAAGCGACACGGCTAAAGACAATGCCATTTGCATGTTTTCCAGATAATGTATTTAGAGTCTTATTTAAAGAATAGGAACCATACAAGAGCCCTGGAACAAACATTACCTCTGCCTCTGTGTACAAATAGTATGGAATGCTGTACATAAACAAAGATACATGATACTGACTTGTAAGTATGTAAAGTATACTGACTGGTAAGTATGTAGACTAGAAATCATGCAGGAAACAGAGACTGTATATGTTAAGCCCTTAAGGATGTATTTTGTCCTAAGGGATGTGACCAATAATTTTTTCCCCCCATGCAGTAAACCAAGAAAAACACATCTCTGTTTATTCAGAGGCACCCTATTCCCTTATCAAATGTCAAAACTTCAGAATAATTAATTTCAACTTAACATTAACTGCGCAGGTTTTCTATTCCCTCAAAAATATAAAGACACAAAGTTTTCATCTCTATCCATGAAGCTTTCACGTTAGTTAGCTCTGCATGCTGGACACCCAGTGCTTTTCCTTCTGAAAACATCTTGCTGGGTATACAAGACAGCAATAAAATACAATAGCTCCCAGGTTAGCAGATGTAGGATTCCTCGGAGATTTGTCTTCCTAATTTGCAGTACCTACATGACACGTTTGTTTATGATTCTGGGAAACAAGACAAGCAGTTAAAAAACCCACAACACAAGCACAGCAAAACGTGTGCTTCCAAACAGACAGCAATGTATGAATTATCTTTAATATTTATGTCCCTTTGGTTACCAGTGTATTTGCAAATGAAGGGTTCGCGCAAACTGAACCTTTGGATCTCTCAAGCTTCAGACACAATGCAAGACAGAGCGTGGGAGGGAAAGTTCTACAATGCTTTGTAGAAACAGAAACACATTTTTAAATTTATTTGCTTCTGTTCTATCTACCAGAGTTCCAGCACTACCAATAAAGCACACTAACGTTTTCAGTTTTTCACACATCTGCCCATACAAAACACGGAAAGCACACAGATAAAAAAAATAAATATGAAGTACCAAAAGAAGCCATGAACAACAGTTTACAACACCTAAAAAACCAGTTGCCTACATTTTCTGTCATTCATTTAACCGGTCTCAAATTCAAACATTGGTTCCTCTGTGTGTGCTATGCTTTATTAAGCAAGTTGAAGCAAACAGGCCCCATGCCACAAATGACTGTGGCCAATACCCTGGCAGCACTTTTAAGAAGGAGTTCAGATCTGCCAACTCTTACAGCTACGTTCTTTGACTGGTTAAGTTTATTTGTATTAGTGCTCAACCCAATTCTCAGTGTTGCTTTCCCTTTCTGGGATTCATATAGCAACGAGAAAAACCCAACCCCCAATCTTCCCCCAAAAAAACCCTGTAAGCAATCCCACTAATTTTAAGTAAACTAAGTAATTGAGTCTAGATTTAGTTTCCATGTTTCAACTTTAAAGTTATGCAAAACACCATGAGAAACAAAAAAATTCTCAATGAAAAAACCATTTACTAAAAATCAACTTCTATTCTTAATAAATATACATAACTTCAGCTTGACATGAACTAATACAGTTGGTCCATATTTAGGGCATCATCTGATGGAGCTGCACAACACTGTATAGCTATTATTTAGCGACTCAGCTATCCGAATTTAGATCTGTTTTGAGAAATCATTCACTTTTCAACTTCCTCAGCACACGTTTATGGAGAATCACAGTACCATCATGTATGTTCCTAAAATTATGGGTGTTTCCAGAAATTCTTCCTTTGCTCTAAACACACAACCAACCCTCTCTGCATTTCGATAGCTCAGTCCTTCTAAGAAATGCATGCATCTCAAGCAAAGATAACAGTTTATCAGGTTATACTTTCATTCCAGCTTTCTACATACTGATAGCCTTTCACAGATCTGTCTCAAGAAATGAACTCATTTTAACTACCAGTAATTTAAAAACATAAACAAAACATTTTTCTGATGTTTTACTGTGAATCAATTTGTTCTGCTACAGCAGCCCAGACAAGGGGTCCTAGTTTTAGACACAAAATGCTGGGTGATGAGGCACTTGGGGTGAAGGACTCCAACATGAGTTGGGCTTGTGGGGCTGGCACAGTTTAACATTACTGAGTTTGAAAAACAATCACTCTGCAGTCAGTAAAGTACTGCAAGAATCCACTGGGTGAGGTAAGTAAGGGACACGTGAAGTCTTTTTTTCCTAGGGAAAGGCCTTCCTCCCCACCCCAGCACCCCAGTTTCTGACAGCGATTACAGTGTCAGTAAGCTGTGACCTTAGCTGCTGCACGAGACATGGAACTTCATTAGTATCTCATAAACATGCATCTTGCTTTCATCACTGGAATCGATGCGAGGTTTCTTTCCCACACATTCTTTATGAGAGTGAAATACAAGTTCTTTACAGGACATAAACTGATGTGCACGCATAGAAGTAAGTGTAAAGTCTTACGTTAACAGTTCAACTAGCTTATTAGCCATTTTCTAACACTTAACTGCACGCTAAGTTTCAGACACATGAAATTGGTGTTACGTAACTTCCGCTATAAATTCCCACTCCAGCTGACACTTCAGCTATTTTCTTATGTAGATGAATGAAGAGAATCTTCTACTGGCATAACTAAACAAAATTAAAATAGCTATTTGAATTAAATCAGAAATATATTTAAAGTAAAATCACGGGAAATCTGGCTTATGTTTTCACCATGTACTAATTTTTTGCCTTTGCTTCTGGATGCCCAACTTTGCACCTTGAAGGCTTACTTTCTGAAAAAGGCTGAGAAATTGTAGATGCGACTGACTTCAAACGGATGCCTAACTACCACTCTCAGCTTTTTGAGAACCAAGCCTTTTGTACTTACATCAGACATCCAAGAATGTTTTTCAGATCTCAAGTCACACTTGCGGTTCTCGTCCTAATACCTTCCAATTTTGCAGATTTTTAGAATGGGTACTCTACAACTGGACACAAACCCCCAGGACATAAAACAAAGTTTTATATATGGAGGTTGTAACAATTCTACGTTCAGCTGTAGTTTACACAAACCCACTTCACCTTTTAGTGTAATGAAGACAATTGGTTACCACATCTCATTAACTTTTTTTAAAAGTTAATTACTATAAAGATGAGCAAAACCCAGTTGTCACACTGTATTCCTCATTCTCTTGTCTCTGAACTGCTCTGCCCCATAATCGCAAAGAACACACGTGGTTCTCAGCATCCTTCTCAGGCAGTTAATGAAATTACTCAAATGTTTCAAAAAATGTCTAAGGTAGGTGAACATGCCATAAATTGTAGCTCCTTAGTTGCTGGCACCTTAAGTAGGCTTTCTAAAAATAAATATTTAGAAAGCTTACCTGTTCATCCTAAAGAAAACATTACCTTAAATCCCCTCAGAATTTACTACTGTTGCCCAAATAGACTGTTGAAAATAAACTTCAGCATATACTACAGCACATCAGCAGAGCATTTAGCAACAGTTTTCAAATAATTTATGCTTTCAGACTGTTTAAAAGTAACTTGCAACTACACAAATATGGCAATGGTTTTCAACCTGGCTACATCAGACAGCGACTGGGGCACAGCATGCATGACCAGACACGCATCTTCTGGCTGTGTGATTCGAGGCATACACACATCGCGTGACGAAGAGGTCTGCATTTTTGGTCATGTATGGGACTGTTGCTTAGATGGGAAAGCTCCTCTGGGAAGAAGAGACAGCAGTATGTAGGCTAGATTTAAATACGAGATTTTAAAATAGGGCTGTTAGGCTTTTATTGTTAATACGATTTCAGTTATATTAAGTTTTCAGATAAATTCTGTAGTTTTAATTATTCAGATTGTAATGATTTGTCTAATACCTGAAAGCTTACGAGAAGACATTCTCCCACTCAAAAATTTCCATGGTAAAGTAGGGAACATTTCTGTTGAACCCAGCTCTTATGTTGGTTTTCCCTTCTAGCTTTGAAGATGACTCCAACTCATATATAATAGTTATCTCTATGTTTTACTTCAATCTAAGCACTTCAAATAATGAAAAGGCATCTTGAAATTGGAGACATGTTTGACTGGCAGGCAGTAACACTACAGTACAGTTAGATTATAGTCATGCACGTGGTAGCTAAAATAAAATATGGTATATTCTTGATATTATCCAGCAGAGTTCAGCCAAATCTAAAAGGAAATGCACTTATAGATCTCACGTTTATTAGCAAGGACTCAGGGCCTGCAAGTATTCCAGAACTTCAATATCTATTAATAAACCAGTGGCAGAGTGGGACTGCTATCTGCTGACAAGACAAGCCTTGATAATACAACAGCAAAGCTATGATTATACAAACATTCATTTGAGTTTCCAGTGTAGACCTGTTGACACTCCATTTTGAAATATCTGAAGTTCGCCAAGCATATTAAAATCTGACCATGTTAAGCCCTTACAGCCATTTAAGGATCTTTGAAAACTTCCCAGCCTGAAGCGAGAGCACAGAAAATCCTCAGTAATGATGTACTTTTTCTTATGACTGCAAAGTTGACTATTTGCACAGAAACTGCATCATGAGGTCAACACACACAGTTGAGAAAAGCAAGGTCTAAGTATGGTCTCTAATTCACCCATCTTATTGTAAAGTAGCTCTTATTTCTTTCTCTGTGCAATGATGTTTACACTGTGTTCAGCATTATTTTATCCCCAATGCCTGAAAGAACTTCTGGTAGGACAGGTAGACTGACCATAACTCAAAATGCTACACCAGCTGTCATCAGATTTTCTCATGAAGAGAGCACTTTATCAAAGCTCCCTTGTTTATATCACATGAGTTTTGTCATCTCCAACACAGATACTACTTTGAGGATACTGCAACAACCACACTAAATAAAGCACAAATTACTGCTTAGGCATCATCTCTACATGTATTTTTGTGCATATAGTCCTGCCTCAGCAGGTGCTAGGGAGGTATGTAGGACGGAGACAAGCTCTGAACATTAAACCTTAGAATGATACAATTCTAGTTACACCAATTACACATTATGCAGCTCCACACTTCCTAGGTGTAAAATAGCAATATAATCCTTGCTAACAGCCTTCCCAAGGGTGTTATAAGGATTAAAGATTTTGTATATAATTTTATTCATTCAAAGTGCTGTGTGTAACATATTAGATGTGTTACTCACTTCTGTGAGCCAGCACAGGATACCTTTTTATGATAGATAAATTCCTATCAATTTTATTTTCTTCTCTGGGTGAGAAAAGCCATTTCTCCCAAAGCATGTGGTTTGATCCCTGTCCGTTGGTAAGTGTTGCAAAAATGTCAGGATATTATCTAATGCAAAATTACTTTGAGTTCCCAAACATCCTAAAATTTTCTCACTTCAGAAATGTTAAATGCATAAAGGGAAGAGGAATAATTAGACTTACAGAATCAAAAATCTTCACGATTGCCATATTCACAGAAAGGGGAAAAGGCAATCTTTTGGAAGATACTATCTTCTGAGAATATCCAGTGTCTGCTATGGTGGAAGTTAAAGTTACCACACAACTAGCTGCATAGAGCAGAAAGTGCCCAGGTGTTTTATGAAAATATTGCAGATTTCATGTTCTGTAAACTCTCCCAGACCACACAAGCCCAGCACAATAATTACGAACAAACCAGTTACCAAGCAAAAAGTTTAAAAACATGAGATGCTGGTTGTCATATCTATGAAAGCTACTACACAAAACTAAACTCACTTCCACATAAACTTTTTAAGAAAAGAAGGTAGTTATTACGGAAAAAGAAAGATAGTAATCTACAAATAAAAGCACAAAGACTGTTTCAGGAGTCTTGGGTGTCTGTTAGGTCCAGGCTCTACAAGCTGGCCTCATCGAATTCAGTATGGATCTGCATGAAGCAAGTTCATTCCTGTAGAGATGCTAGCAGGGGAGGAAGAAAAAAAAAAAAATCCAACAGCAGCAATGTTGTTGTGTGATTCTGGCAGTTAAACACCACTGTGGTATACACATACTACTGAGCCCTTTAGTAAAGCATGTAAGCTATCCTAGATCACACCCATCCTACTTTCACAGGAAATCCAGACACACGAAAAGTACGTACAAAATTCTGTACTTTGTCCATCCCGTTTCCAGACTCAAAGAATGTAAGGCAATAATTTTAGTATGAAATTTTCTAAAGAAGAAGAAGAAGAAATACTTGCTTCCAACGATGTTATATGATAACTGAATGTCATTTCCTAGGTAACACACACAGACCACAAATGAAATGTGACCATGAGTGACAGTGCAACATCACTAGCCTATGTTAAGAAAAAATAGCACAAAGATCTGTAGTCCTTAGAGCTAACAGGGCTGTAAATTTAGCAAATAATTAACGCTGGTACGATGATTACATACACAATGGTTCAGTTAGGTGGCAGAAGGAGAAAGCAGGGGCATACAGAAATAGAGATCCCAAAGAAACATCAGAATTAACAGTTCCCTCTTGCGACAGCCTTTGACAACTGTGTTTACCACCCATACAAAAGCGGGTGGCAAAATGGACGGTGAAACTTTGCAAGTCCTGACTAAACATACTCTGCTTCGACAAAGCCCCCCAGCACAGCCCTCAGCACCGGGGTCGGCGGTACCGAGCCGGCACCTCNCGGCGGTCCCGAGCCGGCCCCTCGGCTCCCAGCCACACCACACCGCCTTTGTTCTCTGGTGCCAAGCGCTGCAGCATCCAGAGGAGAAGGGAACCCCCGGGGCAGGGACGCGGCGGGGGTCCCGACCCCCCGACCCCCCCCCCG